>CM076575.1:601438397-601686200 GCA_034641835.2 Pinus albicaulis | reverse complement strand
TTTCATGTTTTTTGAGAGTTTTTGGGCTAGAGTTCCCGTTTTGAGGTCAGGTTACCTATTTCATCGGTAATAGTGTTAATAAAGATATTGCATCATATTGGGTTGATGAGGATGTCATATTCCTCTTGGAGCTACATAAAAAAGTTCCTCTTTTTCTTGATTTGCTCCATTATCCTTCTGGTAAACTACCTTCAACCGTGGTAATGATGGGAAATCTTCAGTAGTATGTGATCCTGCACAAATTTTACAAATTTTAATGTTATCAAGTGGACATTCATGCAAAAAAAGTGTGTTTGTACATTTAGGGAAAAATAAAGCCACATTTTCAACTGTTTTCTCGTTTTGCATTCTTAGCATGTCAGTTTGTTCATTTATATTACCAAGAATTTTTAGCAAATTGTTAAGTTCAGTTTGACATATCAATCCTGATGTCGACTTACTTACTCTTTCCATAAATGGATCTTGGAAGGATCTTACATACTTTGCTTTTCCTCTTGATATGTTCTTGCACATTTAAAAAATCTCTTGAAGTGACAATTAATAGACAACTGCTTTTCCCACCAGATTAAGAAGATCAATCCATTCATCCTTTATAACATTTAGTAGGAGAGTTTTCAATGTGTCTCATCCTAAATTATGAAATTTATATCTTTTGATATTATAAGTAAATCTCTCCATTATATATTCTAGGCTTTCATCCTCTCTTTGGTTCATCTTAAAGACTTCATTTCTAAGGTCATCTTGTATGTAATAATATTTATATTTTTCCAATAACAATCTTTTCATATCATCCCATGTCCTTATAGAATTTGTTCCTAAAGTCATGAACCATCTAAGAGCTCTATCCTTCAATGTTGTCGGAAATAAATTCAATTTTTGAATGTGTAATGAGTAACCATAAGTTCTACAAATTATTTAAAATTCAAAAAGAAAGGTTTCTGGGTATTCTGATCTCATACCTTAGAAGTTAGGAAGTACAGATGGAGGGATTCTCTTCATATGACCATTGAAATCAGTTTCTTGAATGGGAAATCCAAAAAGGAGCTCCCACATTTTCATTATCTTCATTCATTTCTTCAACCTCCTTTGTCACATATTCTTCTACCTACAAAACTAAGAATTCATGTTGTGGATTTGTGGTTCTTACTGCACCATGTGATATAGTGGGTGTGGTAGGTGATTGAAGTTTTGTCTTGTTTTCATTCTTTCCTTCTTTCTTTTTAATGAAAAGAAAAAGGCCCCTATTTACACTTCCCTGGCAACGATGCCAAAATTTTTGCTAAATTTAATTGTCTTAAATTGATTACATAAATTATTGACCAGATTTGGTAAACTTGTGAAGTGCAAGTGCACAATATATGCTTGAAGCCTCTTTTATTCATTTATTTTATCGGTGTGATGATTGGATTTTTAGATATTACTTCTAATGATGTTTTTATTCTTATGTTACTAATGAAATTGATAAATTTAAAATAAAGCTAAGTTCTAAAAATCAAGATGCTTTCTACTCTCTAAAAGCTGAATCAAACTTTCTCTATATTATGAATAAATCTTAACTAATTTATTTGTTAGTCTCTAAAACTTATTATTCTCTAATAGTCTTGTGCATGAAGATAAAATCGAATTCTAGAAAAGCGAATTTATACATTTTTATTTTTTTAAGTGAAATGTTATGACAATGAAACTTGTAAAGAAATCATTATAGCTCTTGAAAAGAAATCACTCATGAATTAAAAATAACACACTCATATGATGAAAGGAAATCACTCAATCACTAATGTTTTGAAAATAAATCACTCATGCTCTTGAAATAAACCACTCATGAACTTTTAAAAGTACTCTAAAATAAATCACTGCTGCTCTACAAGTAAAAATATGAACCCTCTGCAATTTGACAATTCAAAAGGAAATATTGATGAATATACATCAAATGATAAAAGAATACTTATGAAAGCATCTACATCAAATAAAAAAATGAAACTCTTGATGTAACTACAAAAAATGACAAATTGGAATTTTGAAAACAACTACGAAAAATGAAAAATTAGAACAACAAATGACAAACTAGAATTTTGAAGACAACTACGTCAAATGAAAAATTGAAATTATGAAAACAAATACATTATAAATATAAAATCCATAACCTTCATTGTTTGCAGGGGTCCTCCAGAAACATGCATTCAAATATTTACTCCAACAGTTAGTTGTGCATCAATTATTCAAGGTACTTCTTCATTAAAAATGAATGAACAAAGTTGTAAAACTTCACAATATGCTTCAGAAAATTAACCTCTGCTCTTTGTTTCAATTGAGTGTTTATATAGTGGTTGCAATGTAACTTCATGGAGATTCATAAGGCTAAAGATAAAAATTGAATGGGCACCTATTTTCCATGAATTTGATGAAGAACGGTCCATTCCAATCTTTGTTTCTTGACTTGGCGTTATTAACACATAGGCGCAATGTTTGCTCCTGGAACTACAAAATAAGGCTCCAAAGAACCTGCAATATCTCCCAATGGTAACAAATTCAGGATAATGGCTCATAGAGAACTTAATTCAGCCTGTTTTGAACAAAACCCATGTTTTTGTTTTGGAATATTCGCTTGATGTTTCTCATAAAATGCGTTTGAAGTTCACATGTGTGAGTTGGGTGGAATTTGACCAACAACAATCCATATTGGAGCTTCTAGAAACAATGTCCATATGTTAGATTTCATTCTAGAGTGCTGCTACTACCTCAACCATGGATAAAGTTGCAGAAACTATAGAAACTTGAACTCTCAAACTATCATTAGTAAAACATACATAATTCTCTTTAATTCATTAAAAATAATAGAAAAAATAGTAATAAACCATGTAAAAATGTATGCGGAGATTTGGTGCGTTTATGAAGAAATATGATTAAAAATGATTACAATGGGTGAATGGAATGATGTGAAAATGGATGGTTTCATCAACAAAATTATGAAAAAATTGAGGCTCAACATTTCCTTAACTAAACTTCCCCACAACTTCTCATTCTAGTAACCATGTACTTAACCTCAATTTTGCTTAAATCTACATACTTATGTTTCATGCTCATGAAAATGCCATAGTAGATCCTAAGCTAGAGTAGCACCTGGGTGTGCTCTTTATGTCAATAATGATTTTGAGTGAACATTAATATATCCATTTACACTCATATATTTGGTATTATGTCTCATAATTTTTCATCTCGAACTCAAAGGCCAACTCCCTCTTACGCTCAATCATCAGAGGATCACTATGTGTCAAGAATAAATCGTCAACATAAAAAATCAAAATCCAAGGCATACCTTATACCAACTTAGAATATCAAATCATAATTGCTTCCAAGATTCACTAAGTAACTTCTCAATGCATACATGCTAGGCTCATGGAGCTTTCTTTAAACCATACAATGTTTTATACTCATAGAAATCTCCATCATCTGCTCCATATATATCAGTTTGTCATACTCCTAGTGCACTCTTGTTTATGGGAATAAGATTTTATTTTTTTTGTCCTACAGGCTCAACCACACCCATAGGCTTTATTTCGTGTAGTTAGCAGGATTATAACTTCACCCTTAAGCCTTTCTCCTAATAGTTGGGAGGCTTATAATTTCACCCTTGAGCCTTTCTCCTAACGGTTGGGGCTTAGACTATGAGAAACCTTCTCTACTGAGATCATAACTTTCCACAACCTCTTCAACAATATCAATTTTTTATTCATGACCATAATTCTTCCTTCCAAAGTCAGGTTTCTTCTATTCATTTTATGCAAATAATAATAGGTGTTGAGATTTCATGGAGAGTTTTTGCCTCATAATGGGAAGCCACTTTATTCATCATTAATCAAGACATCAACCAGTCTATCATAATACTAGCATGCATCACTAGAACTATTAGATGATGAAATCAAGCTATATGTATCATAGTAAAATAATATTAGCATCAACTACTTCATCATCACGTATGAACATGACATCAAACTTTCATCAAGGTTTATTATCATATAATTAGGGAAACTAATAATAGTATCATCATACTTCAAGGATCATAATCACCGCATCACTTCCTTATCATATTACTTAATCATGACATTAGGCCATCTAATCATATTTTCTAAGTTTTATCAAAAATAAGGTCAACAAGAAGATCCTGAGTATCCATCTTACTATTACAATTTTATCACTAAGGTTACCACGCTTATCACAAGAAATATCAAGTAAAAATATATCAAAGTAAATTTATCTAGCCCTTTTTATGAGATCCACAAATCCACCATGTCTAAAAATGTAAGATTTTTTCCAAATATCAAGAACACCAATATATCATATGTACTAGAGATGATAATTATTTTTCATATGCATGCATCAGTCATTTATGAAGGTGATGTTCCTGACATACCTTAGGGCTTAACCTCCCTCCTAATATTGTAGCTAAATCATCTTATTGAAAAAATATATTATACATACCTTGAAGTATTAAGATACTTGTGAAACTTGTAGCTCTTATTTGTTCTTGGAAGTTGAAGCACTTTCATATATCAAGTACTTCACTAGCTCTTTTCTTCTTGCACTATGTATCTTTTCCTGCACTATTTGGTCCCTTATTTTTGTTAGTGTAACCCCCTTATTTTTATTTTTGTACCCTTACATTATTATTGTTAGATCAGCTATGATCACATTGTGGCCCGATGGACTCCTATACATAGAAAGGAAGTTTTTTCATTTGTATCATCCAAGAATTGTTCATTTATGTAATGTATTAGAGCTTTCCCCCTCTAAGTGGCTTATTTATAAGGTGTTTATATCTCTTTTCTTCTAATTTTGGACCTGGTTTCATAAAATTTGGTATCAGAGCTTTGGGTTCTAGGGTTTTGCTGCTCCATACAGGTCATCGTGGAATTTTCGCCATAACGTTTTTTCTAGAAAGCATCAGAAGCAAAAAAATTTACAGAGAGAAGCCCAAATCCTAAGGAACGTAGTGTAAAAATTTCATATCTGTCTTCCCAATATTTTCGGAGATATGATCTGTGGAATTTGGGGTTTTTTTAGGCTCCTGAATTTCACCTAAAATAGGTCATCATGGAATTTGCGCTATAACTTTTTTTCTACTAAGGTTCAGAAGCTGAAATTTTTACAAAGCGGAGCCGAAATCTTGTGGGACTTCCTATACAAATTTCAAATCTTGGTACACAATATTTTCGGAGATATGATCTCTGGAAGTGAGGTTTTTTTTTAGGCTCCTGAATTTCAACTCAAAGAGGTGACCGTGGTAAAAATTGTCATAACTCTCTCTTTGAGCATCGTATTGGAATTCTGTAAAAATTGGATGCAAGTACATAGACTATAGTTTCCTGTGTATCAATTTCAGAGATGAAGGAGGAAACAGTAATATATGGCACATCATACAAGTTGGCTCTACTGAACCAGTCCATAATTAGGTCATTATGGGAGATTGGGCATAACTTTGACTTGAAGAATCCAAATCAGGTCATACTTGTGTCATTCAAAAGAATATTCAGAGTGATACTACAGGGCCAAATTTTAGATATTGAAGATCTAAAATCACAAAGATAATTCAATTTCAATATCGATCTACTCAAAAGAAAGAAAAAGTTGTGTATTTTTTTTTCCGAATTGCATAAGTCTTGTTTGAAGAATCAATTTGAATTGATTCCAAGGGCATATTGTAGAATATATATTAGTATTGGGTTCTAAAATTCTCCCTAAAAAGAATTTAACACCCATTAAGCCTTCAGAAGGCTCTACTATGGCTCATGAAGATCAAGAAATGCAACACGACATATCAAAATTACAAGAGCAAGTGCACTAAATTTCGCTCTCGGAAGCAGCAACAAAAAATGAAATGGATGTTTTGAAGAAAGGCGTGGAAGCTAAGATGGATGTTTTGAAGAAAGGCGTGGAAGCTATGATGGATGATTTGAAGAATGGTATGGAAGAAAAAAATGGAAGGATTGAAGGATGGTATGGAAGAAAAATGGAAGGTTTGTAAAAGTTGATACAAGAAATGATTCCTAATGGCTAAAAGATAGTAGAGGAAACTCATGATGAGAACAAAATAAATGTTAATCATGATTTCATAGCCTCTATTGTTGGATTTAAGAACCACCATATTTGAAAGATTGATATGAGGAATTTTGATGGCAAGCATCCCATAACATGGATACTACAGATGGAGAAATATCTTGATCTCAATAATGTGAAAAACACACAAAAGGTATGCATTTCAACTTTACATTTAGAACAAAACACAGTTGTATGATATCAATGGCTTTAATCCCATAAAAAAATTGTCACTTGGTCAATTTTTATGGAGAAAATGATAGCACATTACGAGGATACAAAGAGAAACACCTTCTTTAGCCAATTGATCAATCTCAAACAAAAGGGTTCAGTGGTGTAGCACATTGAGGACTTCCAATAATTGAATATAAGGGTAGCTTATATTCTAGAGGAGCATGGCATTGATGTCCTCATAGGGACTTTAGAGGATAACATCCAACATGAAGTTTGTGTTAAAGAACTTTATTCATTAGAGAATGCATTCAGTTGGCAAGAAAAATTGAATGTAAAATTATGGCAACAAGAAAGCCTACCACTCACATATATAAATATGGAAGTGTTGCTACTCCTAGACTTCCACAGCGTACAAGGTTGACACCACAACAATTGGAGAAAAAAATAGAAAAAGGTCTTTGCTACAGTTGTAACATTGTTACTGATCAAATGGGAACTATTACCCCAAAACGGGAAATCTAGCCCAAAAAGTCTCAAAAAACATGAAAAAAAGCCCCAAAAACAAAAAGTGTGTATTCCAAAATGCATTTGGTTTTTTCTCAAGGTCAAATTTCAACATTTTATAAAATTGTGCTAAAAACGAAATTGTTTCTTGAAAAAAGGATTGAAAAAACACCCTCAAAGAAAAATGAGTTGATGCTGGAATAACAAAAAAAACATTGTGTCACACTTTTGACACATTGTAACAATGGAATTAAACAAAACATATTAGGACATTGAAAAATCATAAAATTGTAAAAAAAATTGATACATGATGTTAAAGATAAACAAAATCATGTCTGAAGGCCTTATCATTTCGAACAATTTTCATCCATGTTGTTAAAGATAAAATATCGTGACTCTAAACAACCCTAAAATTTTAATTGTTTTCAACCATAACATTAAATATAAAATTTCATAGCACATAAAAACCTAAATTACAAGTTATAAATCTCAAGTTTTTAAATCTTAAGTATTCAACATATTTTAGGAAGAAATCTTTCGGTAAAAATCACATTATCATGAACAAAGTCGACGCGTTTCGAACCAACCAGTGTGGTTCATCATCAGGACTAGGTGAGAGATCAGATCAGTCGTTAAGTTTAAATAGATGTAGGAGAGGAAAGAAAACCGTTAAAATAACTAGTTTGACTATAAAACGGTTAGTTCAATAATTAAAAAAATAAAAAAACGGCTAGTTTGAATATTTAAATTAAAAGTCATTTTTTTTTTTTTTTTTTTTTAAATAAAAATAAATTTCAATTTTATAGTTTAATTATTTAATTTAATTTAATTTATTATTATTATTATTATTATTATTTTTAATTTATATTTATTTATTTATTTATTATTTTTTAATTGATTATTATACATTATTTTATTGTAAATCTTTTAAAAATAAAATGAATAAATAATTAAATAATTAAATAATAATAATAATAATTATAAAACTAAAAATAAAATAGTTCCCTTAATTTACAAAATTAATTACAAATTGAAACGGCTAGTTTGAATCTTCAAAATAATAGCAAATTTTATTTTTATTAATATCGTTAATCGAATTTTCAAAAACAAATATTATTTAATTAAAATTATTGTATTAAAATTCTATCTTAAAAAATTAAAAATAAATAAAAGAATAATATTATTATATTGAAATTCTATCTTAAAAAATAAAAAATAAAAGAATAAAGTTAATTGATTATTCAAAATTTAAATATTATATTATTATAATTATATATTCAATATATATAAATATAAATATATATATATATATATATATATATATATATAAAGAAAAATATTAAAAAATAATAATAATAAAAAAAAAAAAAAAAAAAATTAAAAAAAAAATTAAAAAAAATTAAAATAAATAAATAAATAAATAAAAATAAAAATAAAAAAATAAAAAAAAAATAAAAAAAAAGAAGAAGAGAAAAAAAAAGAAAAAAAGAAGAGGATTAAGAATATAAGGCAGGGATCCAACACCTGCTTATATTCCAACCGTCATCTCTATTGAGATTTATGGGCCTTTTTTCAATTTCAAGGGCCTCTCTTAACTTACGATGATGAAAATGATCAATTCTGGCTAAGACCTTAGCCTCTTCGATACATATATGATGGTTAGTTTTTTCCACATGTTCAGCTAGGGCAGAGGTGCGGGACCTGCCATGTCTAAGGTCAGCTGCATGTTCGCAAATCCTTTGGTTAATGGACCTACCTGTTTCACCAATGTAAGGTGTCCCACATGAACAAGGAATAAGATAGACCCCTTTTTTATCCTTAGGGTTCACAGGATCTTTAACTGAGTTAAGAGAGCTATTCAACATACTTGAACCATGAAATTATGGAGAAATTATATGACTTATTTTTTTTTTTTTAAATGAACAAGTAAATGAAATATTTATTATTCCAAAAATAATTTAAATTTTAAAGGATAAAAATATATCTATTTTCAAATCTTAGCCTAAGACAAATCTAAATCTAATTGCAACCAAAACCTAAAAATCAAACATCAAAACAAAGTGTCCCCTTTCAATGAGGCATATAATTTTTGTAATTTTTAAAATCATGTTATATGAAATGGTAACAATACATAATATAATAGCAATATCACTGCGTAATCTAAAAATTCAACTTTAATTTGTATTTTCTTTTTTACTTCTAATAAAAATATCAACATTGGTACATTGAATATGACATAAATTATTTTTGTAATTCATTGTTTCGCTATGGATATTATAAAGATATGAGTTCTTCATAATTAAAACATATAATCCAAAAAAATAGAAATGCCTCATAACTTCATGAAAAATCAAATGGAAGTCAAAATATTTATTTCAAGTTGCCATGCAAACATCAATTACATCAAAGTGTCTTAGAAATTTATTCAAAATTAACCATAGGTTCTGGCACACCATCAGAACCTACATCTTCAGATGAATGACTCGATGCAGATGAAGATGATCCATATTCTTCTCTTTCATCAACTAGCGCTCCATCTGACTCAACATGCATGCCCACCATTTTAGAGTTTGAATGTCTTGTAGATCTACGACTACATTCTGCATAGTCCCATCTTAGTAGTAATTGTTCTGGTAGCAATTTCTTCAAAATATCTATGGTCTGAAACTGAAGAGTTCATCTCTTTGTCAAATTGATGTCATACACAAGTATGTCAACATCCTCCAATATTAAGACATCTGTGCGGTAATGATTTATATTTGTGCCCTTTATTTTTCTCTTTTTGCCAAATTTTTTGCAACTACCATCTTTGGCTTGTACACACCATTGAAAGGGTGGGTACTTGTGGCATACCAGTGTACATCAATAGCTATAATATCTTCATTTTAATTAATGGCCTTTATAACCTTGTCAATCCAGAATGGATAGCCAAGTGGATCTTCATCTGCTAACATTTCTATCATGCAACCATCCTTAACATCCTGCACAGAACCCCTGTAAAGGTCTTCCATGGCTTCATGTTGTGCACGTGATCTTCTAGAACCAATATATATTTCTCTTTCCTCTACCTATGGAGAATTAATAATATCTTGAGACTGTTGTTGTTCAACAATGTGTGTTTCCTCATGTTCATTTGGAATATTTTGTGGCCAAAAAAATGATTCTTCAAAATTGTATGCTCATTTATTGATCTAGAAATCATACCAATTTGATTACTGAAAAAATACTCCCACCAAACTGAATCAACAACATGAAAGTACTCATATATATCTCTAATACATATTTTAATTTCCTCCATACATTTAGAATAATTTATGTATCTCTTATGCCTTCGTGCATTATGGAATTCAGCAACTGATTGTAATAACAATATCTTTGATGAAAATATTGGATACTCTAGAATGAACTTCAAAAATGATAAACCTAATGATGGCCCCCATTCTGCAATAGTTGAATACTTCTTGACCCATATAAGTGTTATCCCATCAATTTTTTTGATATGAAATTGATGTTGGAAGCTAATGTCATTAAGTTGTTCAATGCATTTTTCCTCACCATGCTATCCCAAAATAAACCTTCGTGTGTCAATAGTTTCTTCCAACACATGAAAAACAGGCTCTAGAATATACAATTTCTTAATACATTCAATTAATGATGGAAGGCTCCCAACACCTTTCCTCCTCAATGTTACTGAAAAAAACTGAAAATTTGATCAATATGATAATAAGTATGTCCAACAAGAAGGAAACCAACCTTTATCTTTTTAAAAATTCCCAATTCAACGACCATGTTTAGATACCCAAAAAGAACTTGATTTCTGTTTTCACAACTTCTGTTGTCTAATTGTACATACAGAAATTCTGGAAGAATACCAGACCAATGCATAAATACATCATGGATTATAGTTATGGTCAGATTTGCATCATTACGAATATTTGGAGCTGTGAAGAAAACTATTGGAAACATCTTCTCATTAAATACCATACTGAATGAAATTTTCCTCCTGTAGTTTTTTTGGTGTGCAGAAAAAATGTGGAAGAAGTGTTTTCTTTTGGTCCATACCATCAATTATCAAACCCATAAATTTATTTGGATTATCATAACACTTCTTTCTATGTGTATACAAAATTTTCCTTTCACTTGTTTGCTGATTGCGATGCTCTTGAATTTATTTGACAATGGAATCTATACATAAAATAAAAGAAACATATGAATAAATATATTTTCATAGTTGATAAATATCCAATTTAAAAAAAAAATCTTTTGAACGCATACCTCTTTCTGGCCTTTGACATTTATCTCCTTTTGATTTAAGAGAAGCACATGTTCTGCAAACCCCCATCCTTGTCTTCTTAGGAATACGAACATTGTTGAATTCACATTTCCATATCCTTGTAAAATAAGAATATGTAATAAAATTACCAACTCCTTCAGCAGCTTCTGCATAATCTCTATATAAGCTTAATATTTCTCATGTTGAGAAATTATCTAGAATATGTATTGTGTCTTTATTTGGCAGACACTCTCCATGCTTTGAAAAGAAGTCTTTCATCCAAGACATAGCAATATTTGCTAATGCCCAACCTCCCATTTATAATGTACTTTTGAATAATATGTTGGATCATTTTCTAGTTTTTCTTGGATTCTTGAAAAATGAAAATTACCAATTGAATGCAACATTTTGAAAGCCTTTATACAAAGCAATTTACATTCCCAATATGATAATCATAACCTGCTAGTGTAGATTGCATCCAAGCCACTAAATATGAATTTTGCATGCTTTTATTCATTGACAGATATGTTTTCCTTTTATCCAAATCAAAGTTGAAATCCATATGTTTTAAGCAATCCCTTCGACAACATTCACTTGAAATCCAATGAACGAAAAAACTTCTTTTTGTGAGATATGTTGTCCTCACCCTTGTATAACTGGAATGTTTTGGATTGATATGAAAAGGTATACTCCTACTCCTAGTTACAATATTTTCTTGCAATTGCATTATCATTCCATCATCCTTTGTAAAATCAGTTTCATCACCATTAGGAGGAATATTATCCCCACTGTCATCATTCTCAACATAGTTAAGAAATTCATCAACATCATTTCTTCGAAAATTTTCATTACCATCCTCACTTAAAGAAAACATTTCACAAAAATAATTTGCGCTTTTGTAACCCTGACTCAAACAAAATCCTTCACCATCTTGATCCATGCTTCCAGATTCTTCACTGGGAGGATTCAATTCTTCATCACCATGGCTGTCTTTGAAATGATCACTTGGAGAAAATGAATTATTCAGATCTGTGCCTCCAAAATTATCATTTGCAATAAAATATTCATCTTCCCCTTCCTCAGTGGTGCTCTCATAATCCTTGGGATTAAGCCTAAGTGGAAGCTTTGAATTTGTATTCACTAGAATTTCTTGATCCCGTCCCTCTCCTTGCTCACTGGTGCTCTCATACTCTTTAGGATTAGGAATAGGTGGATGTCTTGAATCTATATTTATGGGAAATTCTTCATCCCCCCCTTCATCATTGGTGCTCTTATAATCGTTACGATTAGGATCAAGTGAAAATTTTGACTCTGGAAATTGATCCCCCTATTCATCAGTGTTTCTAGCATAATCCTTAGGATTAGGATGAAGTGGATATTTTTACCTTGCAAATTATTCATTCCCCTCTTCATCAGTCGTGATGGCATAATCCTTAGGATTAGGACGAAGTGGATATTTTGACTCTACAAATTCTTCGTTCTTCTCTTCATCTGTGGTACTCGCATAATCCTTAGAATTAGGACGAAGTGGATATTTTGACTCTGGAATTTTTTCATCCCCCTCTTCATCAGTGGTGCTCGAATAATCCTTAGGATTAGGACGGAGTGGATATTTTGATGCTGCAAAATTTTCATTCCGCTCTTCATCAGTTGTGCTAGTATAATCCTTAGGATTAGGATGAAGTGGATATTTTGACTCTGGAATTTTATCATTCCCCTCTTCATCAGTGGTGCTCGCATAATCCTTAGGATTTGGACGGAGTGGATATTTTGACTCTACAAATTATTCATTCCCCTCTCCATCAGTGTTGCAGGCATAATCCATAGGATTAGGATGAAGTGGATATTTTGAATCTGGAAATTCTTCATTCCCCTCTTCATCAGTGGTGTTGGCATAATCCTTAGGATTAGGATGAATTGGATATTTTGACTTTGAAAATTTGTTATTCCCCTCTTCATCTATGGTGCTCACATAATCCTTAGGATTAGGACGAAGTGGATATTATTCATCTCCCCCTTCATCAGTGGTGCCTTCATAATCCTTATGATTAAGACGCAGTGAAAATTTTGACTCTGGAAATTCTTCATCATGCCCTTCATCATTGTTTCTTTCATAATCCTTAGGATTAAGAGTAAGTGGAATAATAGACTCTCGATTTACATAAATTTCTTTTTGTTGTGCCTCATCAATTATGTTATCATCATCCTTAGGATTACGACCAAGTCAAATTTTAGACTCTCTATTTATGGTGAACGAACTCCTGCTATTTTCATCAATCTGAACAGAGTTGTTACATGACGAAGAAGTCGATGTTGTAGACAGAAAAAATTCGCTATTAGAAAAACCCATTGCTTTCAACAAGAATATGTTGAATGATACAAATGCCTCTCCCAATTACAATATATAGCTTAAAGACTAAAAATTTCCCTCCAAATTCACCCCCCCCCCCCAAAAAAAAATTTTCACCAAAAAATTTCCCTCCAAAATTTTCGTTTCAAATATTTCGTACAAAATTTTCGTCTAAAATGTAGTTAAAAACATTTTAATAAACTGTTTGTGTTGAAATATTTTACCGATAATTCTATTAAAAATATCCATAAAATATTCATATCATGCATGCATTCCAAACTAAAATAATATTGTTATTTAAATGATTTAACATTGACTACATGTAAATATTAACTATAATATTAACTATAATAACCGTAAATATACTATTTTCGTATAATTAACTACATGTAAATATTTTAACTTTTCAATTTTAAACCTAAATCATATTCGTATAAATATATGTCAAAATTTCATAATAAATAGTTGGTCTAAATATTTCACCATACCTTCTATTCAAAATATCCTACAAAATTCCTTTCATGCATGTCTTCCAAACTAAAATATTTTTCTTATTTAAATGATTTATTACCATGTAAATATTAACTATAATAAGTACATGCGAATATTAATTATTTTAACTATAATTAACTACATTAAATATTTCTAATTTTAAATTTTAATCCCATATTATATTTGAATGATTTAACATTGATACATGTAAATATTAACTAAAATATTAATATAATAACTATGATATATAAACTATTTTTATATATATTTATATA
This sequence comes from Pinus albicaulis, assembly GCA_034641835.2. NCBI lineage: Eukaryota > Viridiplantae > Streptophyta > Pinopsida > Pinales > Pinaceae > Pinus > Pinus albicaulis. The sequence continues at coordinate 601,672,039 of CM076575.1, read as the reverse complement.
TTTAACATCTAAATATTTAAATTTTAATCACATTCATTAAACAAGATACCAATCACACAATATTAATATAACAAAATCATTTTGTTTCACTGCACATCACATCAAGCTGTTTTGTGGAAATTTTTAGGATGTTGGCATTGGTAAGTCAGTGGAGCGTTAAATCACATTGAGGCGTTGTGTTGGCATTGGTAATTTTGTGGAGGCGTTGTGTTCGAATTGGTAACAAGATTTTTTTTAAGGTTAGTTTTTCTTCTATTCCATTTTAAAGATGATTTTGGGAAAATCTACTTTTCTATGGTTTTTTTTGTGTTCAAAAGTCATTTTTCATTGTTCTTATGTCCAAAACTATAATTTCTTTTATATTTTTTTAGCAAAAAAATGAAAAGAACTCAAATTTTAGGTTTTTAGGACAAAAACTTAAAATTTTTATTTATTTAGAAATATATGTTTTTATATATATTAAATCTCTTTGTTTTTTTTTTTATAAATATATTTGTGGTTTCATTATTTAATTGTTTTTATTTGAATTTTTTTTATTTTATATTTGATTGTTTGTTTTTTTTTTTAAATCTTATTCTTAATTTTAATTTGATTTTGCTTAGATTTTAAAACATATAATTTAAATTATTTATTTTATTGTTTTTTATTTTTAAAATGGTAAATTGTATATATTCTATTTTATATTAAACAACATTTTTTATATAATGGTTTAATTTAAACACATAAATATATAAAAATAATAAATATATATATATCTTATATATATATTTTAAATTATAAATTAATAGTTTTCTTTTTTTTATTAAACACAATTTGTTTTATTATAATTGTTTTAATATTTAAAAAATAAAAACAAATTTAAATTTTTTCTTATATTGTTCTCTTTATATTATAAAACATTAATATAAATTTTATTTTATTGTTTTTTTCATTTTATATTAGACAATCTTTTTATTATTATAATTGTTTTATTTTTTTTATTTTTTTATATATAGTTTTTTTTTTTATATTTATTGGTTTTTTTAATTTAAAAATAATATAATTTTTAATATAGTTTTTGTTTTTTTTCTTAAATTAAGTATGTTGTTGGGCTAGGAAAGCACGCTGTGGAGCGCCGCCCTGGCCTCCCGGCTAGGCGGAGAAAGTGATACCTTGGCCTGGCGGCCCGGTGGAGAGAAATCGTGGAGGTGGCCCACGCCGGCCAGGCGGGCAGCCTCCATGGCGTCGGCGGCCCACCTCCGCCCAGAAGGTGGAGGCGATTTTGAATCTCTCCGCCTACCTGCTGGCAGCCGGTGGGACAGCTCGGTCGCTCGCCTCGCCAACTCGGATGGGGCTGAGTCGGCGACACGTGGAGGGTTGCCGGTCGCCTCCCCCCAGGATGGGTGGAGGGCGATTCCCGATCTCCTCCGCCCCGGGGAGTGGAGGTCGGTTGGCGACCCTCTGCACACCACAGCCTCCTCCCGCCTAAGCGGAGGGCGATTTTGAGAATCTCCCTTCACCATCCTGGTTGGGAGGCCGGCCGAGCCAGGGCTGCCGCCACTCCACCTTTACCGACTGCAAATTATTTTTTTAATTTAAATATATATATATATATATATATATATATATATATATATATATATTATATATTTTTTTTAAAAATAAAAATTTATAATAAATATAAAATTTATTGTTTAATATATCTATATTAAAACTAATATATAAATAAATATATATATATATATATATATATATATAAATATATATATATATATATATATATATATATATATATATATATATATATATATATATATGTTTTAAAAAATATAAGTAAAATTATTCAATTTAATTATAATTTTAACTAATATATATATTTTGTAAATTATAATTAAAAGCTATTCCATTTGTAATTTAAAATATTAAAAACAATAAAAAAAATTAACATGGAGGAAATAAATAAAATTGATTTCTCATGGTATCTTGAGGATAATGAAACGAAGGTTGATATACATATCAGTCTAATTTGTGGTATGATTCACTTAAATGAACCATATGAAGTGATTGGCAGAGTATGAGACATATGTATGGTCCCGAATACAAACACTATTTATGTTCTTGCAAGGGAGGCTAGTAAACGTGAGAATGTTAGATATCATCTATCAAAGGTGGGGTATGACACAAATGAAATATCTACTAAGTGTTCTGAATAAATCCCAAGCAACATTGCAAATAACATTGTAAGTATTCTTATTTATATTTATGTTATGAATTATTGTAAGGATCATTCATTTTTTTATAAATTATTGATCATTGAAATGCTTTATTTTTTTTTATAGGATTTTGTTCCGACTCTTTCAAACATGTTTGAAGGTATTTATTATATGGAGCCAAATGTTATGACTGTGATCAACACTTTCCACACATACAAAGCAGAGGAAAGAAGATTGAAGCAAAGATCAATAGCTTGTGACATTGCAATAGTACAAAGAGGGGATCAACCAAGAGTTACTAAGGTGGGTCAATCTAGTAAACCTAAACATGTTGATTTTGAAGATGCGGAACATGAAACTGAAAATTATGATAGAATTAGTGAGGAGGAGATTAGAATTGTTGTGCAAAAGGAGAAAAAAATCAGACACCAGAAAAAAATATGGCCAAAGATGTCTCTCTTTACCTGATGATGAAGAGCTTGTTTATAAAAGAACTAATATGTTAACCAATAAGAAGGGGAAATCAAATATTGGTCAACTTGTAAAAGTCATGAGAAGCAGTGAATAACAAACTGAAAGCTCTAAAGGAAGCAGAGAAATCATAACACCAGGTGCTCAGTTAGAGGATGGCATTATTAAAACGAAACAAAATTCCATTCGATATGAGTTGAGGAAGAATAAATCAATTCTTGGTGCCCAAACATTTGAGCTTAATGTCAGCCAATTTTATAGGCCAAATGAAGGACAATCTCAATATCAAATTAGAAAGGCCCATCACCTACATGTACATAATTTGAAAACATTGTTCAGGTTCAATCCATATGTGCATGTGGTGGATTATGTGGTTCTTGTTGATCCACGTCAATTTCCCAACAAACAGGCATTTGACACGACAAAATTTTTTGATTATAAGGGTTGAGATTGTAACAAGATGATAAACTTAGTGGGAAGAAGTTGCCTTCACTAAGTGGGCCCGTAGGCTATTTTTGGCGCAAAGTCTGTTTTTAGACATATGGATCATATTCTATGAGTTGCAGGATGCTATTTGTGGATGGTTGGTCAAGTTGGAAAAATAGATGGACTTATATTTTTATACATAGTGGGGGGGGATCTATTTTTAGATTGCCAGTCTAAAAATAAATATGTCAAATATTATTAGCTCTGAATAATATTTGGACTATAAACATTATCTTATTCTCTTGGAGCACTTCAGTTAAGTGCACAGATGTGGCACAGGAGCTGATAGAAGGAATTGCGCTATTCCCAAGGGTTAATTGGAGCTATTGCATGGATACTTCAGTTAGAACTCATGTGACAGAGTTTGGTGGAGTTGATTGAGGAAGTTAATGGAGTTGTGTTCAGTTTAACAAGTCTAAACATAGTTGAGCTAGTTGTATCTAGTCTAACTGATTGATACACTAGTGAGATTGGTGTGAATTAATTATTAATGAATTCACTAGTTATAAAATCATTAATCAACTAAAGAATACATCAGTTAACTTCATTGCATGGATAGTTACAGTGGAGACCAGTGAAGAGATAGGTGAAAGAGAAGTGTGACTATCAGTTATGACTATACTGTTGCATAATTTGCAACAACCAGTGATTGGAGATGCCAATGAGGATTGTGCAGTACAAGCCAGGTGGTTCGAAGTTATTTATGAGCCATTATTCAGCATTGATTACGCAATAGAGGCAGGCTATCAGGTGGCAGAGATTGGAGCATGTGTTTTGCTAGATCTAGCTTAATTAGTGTGTAGCAATTGGAGATTGTACTGAGAGCTTGTGAGGAGCTTTGTATAATGATTGTTACATGATCTCTATGACATATAATATACATATATTTGGGGGTTTTCAGCTTTAAACTTTCCCATGAAATACTGTGTTCATATGTGTGATTTTTTATGGTTTTAATGTGCACATGTGATTGTTTTTATTTCCATAATTAATGATCAATGGTAGAAGAGATTCTGTATTGTGCATGAAGATAAAATAGTGTGTGATTAGGAGAATCTCGGTGGATAACATATCAGTTATTCAAATTTCTACATGGTATAAGAACTATATTGATCATTGGAGCAATTGCAAAACATTGAAGTGGTTGAGTTTTGAGCTGGTGGAATTCGAATTTGCAGCAGTGTTTTCTTGGTGTCGAAGTTGAGATGTCTTTCAACGGATTATGATTGGAGTATGCCCTTGAGGGCAGCTCAAATTATATTGCATGGAAAGACAGGATGGAGGCGGTGCTGGATGACAATGGGTTGAAGGAGTTCGTAGATGCAGAAATTCCAAAACCTACTTCTAGTGATGTTGCCATACTTGACGGATGGCAAAAGAAGACAACAAAGTGTCGAAGGATTCTATTGGAAGGTGCGAAGGATCACATAGTATCTAGCCTTCATGGTAAAGATTCTCCATTCTTGATGTGGAAAGCTTTGATAGATTTATTTCAAAGCAAGAGCGACCAGAGGAAGTTGGCGCTCAAGGATAAACTCAGGAACATAAAAATGGAGAAAGGCGACAGTATGCCCAAGTACCTCACGAAGTTCATCGATGTGAGGATGAAATTTGGGAAGTGTGAGGGGATTCTTGTTCTGCGATGATGGGGACTGATGTGTGAGATCTCAACACGACCAAGAGGTGGCATTCTCGGACTCGGATAATGGTCGGGAGAGAGTTTCAAGATGGGAGCGACTTTCTTTGGGTACGGATCTTACATCGAGGGAGATAAGGCAAAGTACCGGGGACGGATCTTCATCGAAGAACAAGTCTGAAAGTTTTCGCTGTTTTTCGACAAGGAGGAGGAAGAACTGAGAAGAATGCTTCTCAATCCAGTGCGAAAGGCAAGAAGCAGGACATGTCCAAGGTGAAGTGCTTTCACTATCACCAACACGGACATTACGCAACTAATTGTCCACAGAAGAAGAAAAATAAGCAGGCTGCTAGATCTTCAGATAGAGAGGCCTTAGCCTCGCAGTTTGAGCTGGATTTTTTGCTGATCGCATGCTTGGTCTCAAGTGTGATGGGTTTAGTGTGGTTTCTTGACAGTGGTGCATCTTTTCACATGACAAGAGATCGAGATTTGTTTACTGATCTAGATGGGAAAGATCTTGGAGTGCACATCAATATGGGCTATGATGGTAGATACAGTGCGACCAGTATCGGTACCATTTCCTTTGAGAGGGAGTTTGGTAAACCCTTCGTATTGAAGGAAGTGATGCATGCTCCAGGATTGAAGAAGAATCTTATCTCTGTGGTGATGTTAGGAGACAAGGGATATGATGTTGTCTTTAGTGAGGGAAAGGATTTCCTACGTAGTAAGGAAATTGGTGAGACCCGGAGGATAAGGGTTTGAGTTAAGAACCATTATAAATTGTAGGTAGATGGCTATGCAACAATGGCAGGCAAGGTAGAAGGAGTGGTCAGCTGGGATGATGGCGAGTTGTGGCACCAGAGATTGGGCCACCTTCACCATGGAGCTTTGAAGATACTGTAGCAGATTTCTACTGGGCTTCCTAAGGGTACTCTTGCACAGTCAGATCAGTGCAAGGGATGTACCTTGGGAAAATTTGTGAAAGCAACCTTTCGAGAAGGATAATGAATACCCGATGATCCTTGAGAAAATTCACAGGGCGATGTGTGGACCTTTCTCGGTGGCACGACAACAAAGCACGAATTGCTATGTGATATTTGTTGATGATTTTTCTCCCGGAAGGGGTGGGAAATCTTCTTCTGCCGAGAAATCCAAGACATACTCAAAGTTGCGGCAGGTTCGAGCCTTTGGTTGAAGAATCGGGGAAGTAGGTGAAGGGTCTTAGGAGCGACAATGATGGTGAATTCATCTCTGGCGAATTCAAAAAATTTTGTAGCGCATAAGGAATTCGAAGAGAGCTCATAGCACCTCATAACCCACGACAGAATGGGGTTGCTGAGTGGAAGAACAAAACGATCGTGGGTGCTGCACGAGTGATGTTGCATGATCAGGGCCTACCCATACACTTGTGGGCGGAGGCATGTGTGGGTTCTGTACAAAGCCGTTGTCTCACGAGATCGCAGTACACCGAGGAGAATTCTGGGTGGGCACGTCTTCAGCTGAGATCGCATTCGTGGTTACAAAGAAGCGTGATGAAGGATAGCGGAAGGAGTTGGTGGCACAAAGGTTGGGATATTTTTGGGGTACACTGATACACCCCACAACTATCGTGTGTATTTTCCAGACAGTTGCAAGACTGTTGTGCGACGGGATATCAAATTTCAGGAGGAGAAAGCCATGAAGAGTTCACTTGAGAGGGAGCCACGCACGTACGGTGAGGAGCTATTAGTTCCTAAGGATGAGTCTACGGATGTGGATTAGATACGAAGGAGGTTCATGGAGTGGAAGAGACCACTCATGCAGCTCCGACCATCAGAGGGCGCCGCACTACGGAAGCTAGCGTGTTGTGCTCAGATGTAGAGGAAGGTTGGCAAGGCACTGTGCGCAGCGCGGACGGGGGGCAGTCCCCGACGTTATCACTGGATACATGGCTCTTGTGAGCACGGTCTGTCGTGGCCAGGCATCTGTCCTCAGCAGCCGGGCGGCGTGGAGGGATCCGCGCACGGGTAGATGCTCGCTGGTGGAAGAGTGTGATTTGATTTTCGGAAACGGGGAGTGCATGGGAGATTGTCCCAAGAACGGTTGGGAAATCAGTGGTGGGTTCGAGATGGATCTACAAAGTGAAGCAAGCAGCTGACGGGAGTGTGGAGAAGTACAAGGAAAGATTTTTTGCCTGAGGCTTCTCACAGATTGAGGGGATCGATTATGAGGAAACCTTTGCACCTGTTGCAAGGTATTCTTCCATACGGACGATTCTTGCTCTCTCAGCGCAGATGGGGTGGCACATTCATCAGATGGATGTGAAGATTGCATTCCTCAATGGGGTGATTGAGGAGGAGGTGTACATAGACCAGCCCAAGGGTTTTGAGATCTTCAGTAGCGAGTTCCATGTGTGCAGGATCAAAAGAGCATTGTATGGGTTGAAACAAGCACCTCGTGCTTGGTACACACAGATAGACAGTTATTTCACTGGACTTGGATTCTCCAAGAGTGAGGCGGGTCTGAACCTATACCAAATAGTGGTGGAGGGTAAGTTGCTGATCATTGTAATTTATGTAGATGATTTGATTTTGACAGGTGATGAGCTGTTGATACTCTCATGCAAGGATGATCTTGCAAAATAGTTTGAGATGAAGGACTTGGGCCTCCTTCATTATTTCGTTGGATTGGAAATTTGGCAGCACAGTGATGGACTGTTTGTTTCTCAAGGCAAGTATGCCCAGGAGATACTGGAGAAGTTCAACATGCATGGATGCAAGCCTGTGATACTCCTCTTCCTGGTGGATGGATGAAGGAGGATGCTATTTCGGTAGAGGTAGTGGATGCCATTGTTTATCGACAGTTGGTGGGGTCGCTTATGTATCTGGTCAATACATGACTCAACATATGTTATGCTGTTAACCAGCTTTCACAAGCTATGGTTAAGCCTACCAAGATCTTTTGAAAGGCAGGCAAGCATGTATTGAGATATCTCAGAGGCACATCGAGATATGGATTATGGTACAGAAATTTGGATGAGGTGAGGCTATGTGGCTTCACAGATGCAGACTGGGAAAGGAGCCCAACGGACAGAAAGAGCACATCTGGAGGGATTTTCAGTATCAGGTTGACAGTAGTTTCTTGGTACAGCAGGAAGCAGAGATCTATGGCACTCAGTTCACCAGAGGCCGATTATATGGCAGCAACTTTGGCTGCATGCGAGGCTATATGGATGAGGAAGATCCTGGTCGGGTTGTTCGGTTCACACTTAGATCCTACTGTGATTTATTGCGATAATCAGAGTTGCATCAAACTCTAGGTTAATCCAGTGTTTCATGATAGATCTAAACACATTGACATCTGGTATCATCATATCAGAGATTGTGTGCAGCGGAAGATCATGTTACTTTCATACATTCCCACGGAGGATTAGGATGCTGATATCTTGACGAAGGCGCTCACCAGGAGCAAATTCGAATACCACAGAGGCAGGATAGGGGTTGCAGATAATCCCTATCTTGTTGAGAGGGAGTGTTGAGATTCAACAAGATGATGAGCTTAGTGAGAAGAGTCACCTTCACTAAGTGGGCCCGCAGGCTATTTTTGGCGCAAGTCTATTTTTAGACTATGTCTATTTTTAGACATGTCGATCATATTCTATGAGTTGTAGGATGCTGTTTGTGGATGGTTGGTCAAGTTGGAAAAAATAGATGGACTTCATGCCAGAAAAATTTATATTAGTGAATCTATTTTTTAAATTGCCGGTCTAAAAAAAGATATGTCGAATATTATTAGCTCTTAATAATATTTGGACTATAAACATTATCTTATTCTCTTGGAGCACTTCAATTAAGTGCACAGATGTGACACAGGAGCTGACAGAAGGAATTACGCTATTCCTGAGGGTGAAGTGGAGCTATTGCATGGATACTTCAGTTAGAACTCATGTGACAGAGTTTGGTGGAGTTGATTGAGGAAGTTAATGGAGTTGTGTTCAGTTTAACTAATCTAAACATAGTTGAGATAGTTGTATCTAGTCTAATTGATTGATACAATAGTGAGAGTGGTGTGAATTAATTATTAATTAATTCACTAATTATAAACTCATTAATCAACTAAAGAATACATCAGTTAACTTCAGTGCATGGACAATTTCAGTGGAGACCATTGAAGAGATAGGTGAAAAAGCAGTGTGACTATCAGTTATATTGCATGATTTGCAACAACCAGTGATTGGAGATGCCAATGAGGATTGCGCAGTACAAGCCAGGTGGTTCGAAGTTATTTATGAGCCATTCTTCAGCATTGATTATGCAATAGAGGCAGGCTATCAGGTGATAGAGATTGGAGCATTTGTTTTGCTAGATCTAGCTTGATCAGTGTGTAGCAATTGGAGATTGTACTGAGAGCTTGTGAGGAGCTTTGTATAATGATTGTTACATGATCTCTATGAAATATAATATATAGATATTTGGGGGTTTTCAGCTTTAAGCTTTCCCATGAAATAATGTGTTCATATGTGTGATTTTTTATGGTTTTAATGTGAGCATGCGATTGTTTTTATTTCCACAATTAATGATCAATGGTAGAAGAGATTTTGTATTGTGCATGAAGATAAAATAGTGTGTGATCAGGAGAATCTCAGTGGATAATATATCGGTTATTCAAATTTCTACAATAAGTATTATGTAATTAGAGGGAACCATTAGGTAGAGGCTAAAATATAGTTGATTGAGGAATATCCCAATACTTATCTTTTTCAAATAGTGAAATGCATCATTTACGTTGGCTTAATAGAAATAGAATCAAATTTATTGGCATGGGATCATAATGCAGACAATGAGTACATAATGAAAATTACTTTCATCCAAGGTGTCAGATTTATTCATAATGAATTCATCGAAAAATGTAGTGGGGATAAGACACAAGTTACTCTAACATTTCAAAAGGAATTTTTAATGGAAACAGGTTATAAAATTGATGAAAAAATCAAATAAAAAGATGGGAAAATGCATTCAAGTATATTCAGAAGCATGGATAACATTTTTCATTTGGCATTCAGAACTGGGGAGATATGGGATTTGATTGACAAGTTTTTTGAGCGTTGGGTGAATATTTCCATAAGAAACAAAAGGTTAAAAATATTGAACCCATAATATGTACCAACAATAAGACAGGTCCTAAAATGAAGCAAATTCGAGAGTATATGATTATCACACCTTGGCGAACAACGCAAGGTGTGAAGGATGAGAAACTAGTCAAATTAGTACTAGCCTGTGTGAAGTTAGGTGAATTATCAATGGATGAAATGTGTACAGAAATTCAAAAGTAAGTTTCTTGAATTATTTCTTATTTTCCTTTCATTATAATTTTATTTTAAATAAAACATAATGTTGTTGGTATAATTTTTTATACATGTCACTATACTCATAGTTTTAACTTTATTTATTCAGTAAGAAGATTTTTATGAAAATACAAGAACATATGGTTAAAATGTTGAATGAAGACAGTTGGGATGATGTTGTGTGCCACTACCCAAAAGCAAGTTCTGCAACAACACTTAAAGATTTTCATATTGCATTGAATAAGGTATGTTGATTTATACATTTATTTTATTCATATTTAAACTATTTTTATTTTATTACTTATAGATATATATTTTTATGTCATTAAAGATGTCAAAGAGGGATGGAAATGGAATACCAGATACTTTCAAAAGCTTTATTGAAAAAATTAAGTTGGAAAAGATGAGGAAGAAACGTCTTATGAATGTTGAACTTGATTCTACTCTTAATCATTACATTTGGAATGGGCTCGAAAGTATCCAATATCAAATAATACAAGGTGACTGTGAAGACATTGCATCACTAATACCTAAAAGGGAATATTCCCTAGTTATTGCATATATTCCTCATGGTTTCAATTTTCCAGACATTGAATATGATAGTGAACCATATACTTATCAAGCTTTTAGTAAAGTGGTTACAGGTTTTCAAGAAGTGACAACATCACCACTTTGGCTATTGGTGCCATTTCAATCAAACACATAGTTTGCAATGTTACTAACAAGCTTCAAGGGAAAAACAAACTCAAGGATGCAACTTACATGGTGTTACACAAAAATTTGTCACTGTCCTTGCACTCCCCGTTCCTTGATCCTGGAGGACCCATACAGTGACCCTTGTGTACTTTCCAAGCATGGAATATATACCCCTGAACCACATTTTGTCTGTCAAATCATCTCCCTTTACAAATTTTCTGAAAGATCCATCTAAAAACCTGGTTTTCAAGGTCGGTGCTTTCTCTTAGTGTCTGACCTGTGCTGATAGTAGAGATTTACAATGAGGCCTGCGTCGATCATCACTCTGTCCTAATGTCAGACCCGCGCCGATACTGTTTTGGAAAGTTTTTTAAATAGAAAGGAAGCTTCCTTGACTATAATCTTCGTGAGGCGGTGAGCTGGAAGGAGAAGCAATTATAGCTTCGGGAGAATAATGCAGAGTGTGATTATTTTTTTGTTGTTGGGAACATAGTGAGATCTTGGACCTTTGTATGTGAGGGTGTTGCAAATGTGCTTGGATACATATCTGCCGAAGGAGAGCCTCAACATCAAGGCTTGGTTGTAAAATCCCCTTGTCTTTATCATAATAAAATGATTCTGATGTTTATCTTCCACTCTTGTTTACATCTATAATGAGATTTCTAACATTCCTTGATCATTTAGATAGGTTGTAATTGTTTTATGTTTTTCATGGTTCTACGCTTGTCATGGTGTCTTGAATATCTGTACAGGTAATCAAATGTTGGTAACACTGTGTATCGAGATTGAGGAGAGTGACAGATCAAGAAGATTCAATGGAAGGCAACAACATTGCATCAGGACAAGGTAGGTCATCTTCCTTGCTCTAAATTTCATTTACAATCTAGGAAGGTAGATGTTAGTATGTTCCCGTAGTTGCTAGACCTACTCTAGGGCTAGAGGGATTGTCTCTATCCGTAGAGAGGATTTATCTACATAACAAAATCGGTGACTCCACTGGGGAGTTTCCTTTGAGTTTGTCACTCTTTGAGGTCTTCGTCATTCGACAAGTTTAGTCGAACGACCATTTCCCTGTTTGTTCCTATGTTTTCATCAATTATGATCTTTTAGTTTTTTCTTGAAGTGATGAATCTGGTATTGGTTAGGAAAAAATATTTGTTTTCCCTTTTTCAGGCATTGGTGCTTTCATTTTTCTAACATTCATGCTGATTGGCACTATTTGTCAGTTAGCAAGTCGCACCAATTGTCCATTGGTGCTAGTTGTCAGTTAGCAAGTCCAGTTGGTGCTAGTTTCACCCACAAAAGTCATGCTAATTTCAGGGTGTGTGAAAAATTAAGGTTTTTTCCTGAAGTCCTTCACCAGTGTGTCTTGCCCTTCTGGTCCTTTTCTCTGTATGATTTACACATTCTCCCCTTTAATTGTTCACTTGTGAGCATAGATTACATTTCTCATTGTTCAACTAAAAAGTCCTCTCTCTATGATTGCTTGATGTAAAAGGGAATGAATGCCTTGTTTCGAGCTCACGCTTTGGAAGTCCTCTTTGTGCTTGACCTCATATGTCTTGTAGCATTTTCAGGAATTTCATTACAAAGTGTTCGAAGCAATGATTGCATTCTTAGTGTTTGTTTGCATCCCTTTCACATTCATCCTCCCATTAAGGAAATTCGTGTTCATTTAGTTTTCATCTCAGATTTTTCTTTTCGTTAAAATGCATTAGATAACATTGCATTGAAAAGTCTTGTTTGAGATTTATCATTGAACTTAGATTACATTGTTTAATGATTGGAAGCTAAAAGTCACATTGAGTGCATTCTCTTTCATTAAAATCATGCATTAAGTATATTCTCATTTCATCGAAAAATGCATTGACTGTATTCTTATATTTTCAAAAAGAAAAAGGTAATTGTGCATAGATTATGATTGCATAGTTTTTTAAAAGAGAATTTTGTAGAGATTACATTGCATAATTCGCATCATTGAATGTTTTAGATTACTTGTGTATAGTGAAAGTCATCTAGTTAGGAAAAAATTTTGTTTGTAGTACTACCGTTTCTTGCATCATTGTTTGAGACTCTTCCCTTACCTAGATAGCATTCATCGAATTGAAAGAGTTCTTTCCTCATATAGCTGCATATAGAAGTTTTCAGATGACATAGGCAGGGCTTGAAATTGAGACATAATTCAAGATCAACCGTAAAAAAATTTCAATTAACCTAAGGAAGCATTGAAAAATAACACACATATTTTAGAGGTCTAGGCTAGTGATGTGTTCCGGCATCGTTAAACCTAGTAGCTTTCATTCGCCTCCTAGCATTAGAAAATGCTAGTACGGACTTGTGCTTCCCATACTGTTGCGTATATAAAGGGAGACCCTCATACATTTTAATCCTTTATCCATAGGAAGCCAAGTCTGCCGCCTTGTGACCGTGATACACTGGACACAACATTCTGGGAGACTGCCTGCACGTACGTTAAGTCCTTGGTCATTTCTCTTTCATTTGATCACCAAGGTGTATATTGCAGTTCACAGAAACTTGGCACACCCTCTTTCTTAGATTACCTAAGTAGTCATTTTTTATCTTTACTGACTCTTTAAATTTGAAAAGATCATTGAGCGCTTGTCTTTTCTCACTCTTTCAATCTTAAAGTGATAGAGTCATCTTTCGACTGTTTCTTGACTCTTAAAATATGAAATGGGAGAGTTTTGTTTCAATGTCTTAAAATATTACTTTCCCACGAAATAATCCTGTTTAAAGTTATCTTCCTTAGTGTGTTGTTTTAGGGTTGTTTCCAATGGCAACATTTCCGGAGTTTACCAACCAAGGAATCCCCTCTGAAGGGAATCCTGGTCCTCTTCCTGCATTTGGGAATTTTGGTGCTCCTTATATGGCAACATTTTCCCTTCCGGGGTTAACTGTTGGTTTTCTTGTGTGGTTATTTTTGACCTCTATGGTCCCGAGTATTCTGCCCTCTGTAGAACCATCTCCTCCACGTGGACAACATCATGTTGATTCTAAGGTGATCCTCTCCCCTTCTTCCCCTATTTATTTATCCTCCTCTTGTACTTTGCCTGGTGAAATTCTGTATCCTAGTAACCAGGTGGCTATGAAGAAGAAGAAGAAGATGAAAAAGAGGAGGTCAGATAAGAGAGAGGCCAACTCTACGGCTATTGTGCCTAAGACACATTCCATTGATAAGCCATCCAACCTTCTACAGAAAGTCAAATTACCTTGCATGTTCTACAAAGGTGACCACCTTCTTCGAGACTTCCCTGGCATCGCCAAGGTGCTTGAAGTATGGTCTGACGGTTGTCTATCGTTGCCTTTGGCTTCTAAAAGTCATATTAGTGGCACATCTTTGACTAGCCATGATAAGACTCATAAGAAATAGGGTAAGATTACCAATCCCTCTAAGTTGTGTGAAGGGAATCATCCCATTCACCTTTGTCCGTACATGGATGAAGCCATGAAAGTGTTGGACAACCCTACTGTTTCTGCACCCTGCCTTCTAGTTGGTTACCAAAAGCTTTCTTTGAGTCCTCCGTTAGTTGATTCCACGGTCGGTCAAGATCCATCCTTGGTCGATCCCGTTCCCCCATAAATTCAAATTCACAAATCCATTCACAACCAACCATTGGTCATGGAATTGGTCGATCTGATCCTGCCTATGGTTCATCAGGTATTTTCCGTCGAGAGTGGATCTCATTGCCCCCATGTTATTCTTGTTTCTTCATATTCCTCGGACTTGGAGAAAGATCCTCCTGTCCCTGTGACTCTAGAAGTTTCTCCTCATGCTCCCATGTCTATGGTCTAGGAGGATGCTCCTCTTTCTTCTGTAACACCAGGGGATGACCATCTCATTTATGTGGTACTCCCTCCAAGTATTTTGGTCACTTCCTTCGATTGGTGTCGATTTGCGAGATACCGTCTTCCTTCTTATGTGCCTTTTGAGATCACAGTACAAGCCTTCGATATGGTCATACCTAGCACAATTATAGATGAAGGCACATCTGTTAGTTTTATGTCTTCAACTACTTGGAAAGCTTTTGGTTCTCCACCGCTTATGCCTGTTACGCAGAATCTGTTGGCATTTAACAGAAGAACCAGTCAACTATTAGGGATTATTCAAAAGTTTCTTGTTACTTTGGGAGGGAAAACCGTCTACATAGACGTGATGGTTGTTCCAGGCCCCTTTGATTTCAATTTAATTTTGTTGTGCGATTATTCTTATGCCATGGGTGGACTTGTCTCTTCCCTCTTTCATGTGATTTGTTTTCCACACAAAGGTCAGATCGTGACCATTAATCAGATTTAATTCTTTGGTCATGATGTGGAAGTTGGCCCACCATCATCCCTTCTCGGTATTTATCTGACGGTTGTATCTTCCCTGCCATAGGTTAATTATGTGGCTACCTGTCCCCTTCCCACATTCAGTGATAATGTCGTTGTGCATCG
Organism: Pinus albicaulis; assembly: GCA_034641835.2. Taxonomy (NCBI): domain Eukaryota; kingdom Viridiplantae; phylum Streptophyta; class Pinopsida; order Pinales; family Pinaceae; genus Pinus; species Pinus albicaulis. The sequence continues at coordinate 601,656,780 of CM076575.1, read as the reverse complement.
TGTGCTGGGGGCATTGGGTCTTGATTTCCGAGACGTTGTTCTCCCATCAGATGATAACTTCTTGGACACCATGACTTCTTGTTCAACATGATGAGTTTTCCTTAGAGCATAGTTCATTTTCTCGTGTCAACCTCCTTAAAAAATGAAACAAGCTCCGCAGAGCAGAGTTCGTTTTCTTGTGTCAAGCTCCTTAAAAATGAAACAAGCTCGTTGGAGAATAGTTCATTTTATTGTGTAAAGCTCCCTAAAAAATGAAACAATCTCTTATGAGGAAAGTTCGTTTACTATTTCAACCTCATTAAAAAATGAATTAAGTCATGGTGATAGTTCTTTTACTATGTCAACCATGTTAAAAAATGAAACACGTTCCTGTTCAATATGAGTCTTTGATAAGATCTCGTAAAATCCCAGTTGATTCTTTCACTTGATCTCGTAACTAAACCTTCACTCCCTCCATTTGTTTACTCAGGTACATAGATTGAAGCTTCGGGGGCATGTACCTCGAAATGAGTCACCATATTGGGGGCATGCAAAATGATTTCAAGCATAGTTTATCTTTGTTTCGAGCTTGTGTAAAAATGAAACCAATCCCAAGCATAGTTTATCTTTTTTTTTCAAGCTTGTGTAAAAATGAAACCATTCTGTTTTGACCTCTTGTGATTGCCATTTTATCAGCCTGCTTTTCCAGATGAGCCTTGGTTTTCTCATTCCATCTTCCACCATATGCTTGGACGATCATATGCTTTCACTTGATTATTTTACTCATTCCTAAGGAACCTCTACAATGAGTGGTATTTTTAGCCAACCTCTTGACCTTTAGTTGTTCTAAGCAGTTCCACGATTACCGGAACCAGTTGCTACCCTTAATACCACTTGTTCCTCTAAGAGGAGTCAACTTTCAGCTCTTTTCTGACTCTTAAAAATTGAAAATATTGCTGAGACTCTTGTTGTTTTAAACCCGTTAAAGGCTGTGAAATGATATCTACCCAATATATGTTTACCCCTTTTTTGGGTTGGGATGGATTATTTACGAAAAAGGAATACCTTGGCCTATCGCGACTAAGAGGTTCTCCCAGATATTGTTTTCTACCTTTTTGGATCTGTGAGACTACCTATGAAAATGGACCTGATGGAGTTTTCTTTTCTGCTTCTTTTCAAACTCTCTAAACATGAAAAGATGTTGAGTTCTTCCTTTGCCAAACTCGTTAAAACCTAAATGACATCATAAACAATCATCATGACGTTACCGAGTTCCTCCTTCCTAGCGCTCATAAAATGTACTAGGCTGGATTTTTTTGAAGGAAAAAATTATATGACAAGCATATGTTATCCTCTTCAAGCTTGTGTAAAAATAAAGAGGTACTCGCCAGAAATGGTGGGGGAAAATGGAATTTTTTTCATCAGTTATGTCGGCAGTATGTCACTCTTGAACATGACACTTGTCTATAATTCGTGTCGGGTTGGGATATCTTCACTTTGTCACTTTACCTCCATGGGTTTGGGAAATCCATTTCCCTCTTATTCGATCAGTAATCTTGTCAACATGACTTCTCATCCTATTTTGAGTCAAATTCTACCAAATTCTAGAGTCATGTCGCTGATATGTTCAAGAGAAAATCCTTCTACAGTTTGTACATTCCCGGATCCTCTGTTTCAGTCTTGATTTACACTCAAATTACCTTCTCTGTTTCATGTCGATCATGTGGTATTCATTATGACCCTCCTTCAATGGATCGCTTCCTGTTGAATTCAGCTCATTATCCGGGAAGTTGATATAGAGACTCCTTTCTGGTACCTTAGAGCTTGCATGCCCTAATGGCAAGTTCTTCACCTTCAATGACAAGTTCACATCATTGGCCTTCGATTAGGTGATTTCAGGGGCATTCAACTTCAGCTTACTATTCACATTCCCTGGATTGTACTAGTAGTACCTTGAGAGCCATTGACATTATGGGTGGTTTCTCTCACACTTATTAACGGTTCACATCATTGACCGGTAATCAAGTGATTTTCTAGCATGTTCGACTTCAACACGTCTATTCACATGTTGGAATTTGTAATTTAATTGGGTGGTATTGTAGCGCAATACCCTGAGCTTCGATCACAAAAGTTCAGGTTGCAAGGAGTGACGAGTCATTCATGATTATATACATGATTCTTTAGACGGATGGCTACGACCGTACCATAGGTTCTCTCGTTTTGATCCTCTCTATATGGATGAATGTGCCCATGCTGTGGATCTATTTCATATTATCCCTTCTTTCAGATGGTTGCATCCATGTCGAGGATCCATTCACACGATCCTCTTCTTGATGGATAGTTGTGCCTATACCATGGATTCATGTATTTTCATCATAGATTTCAATTATGTATATGTATATATGCTTGATTTGCATGTCTCCCGATAGTAGCGTCTGGTTCCTTGCACGTACTTGTAAATAATTTCACCCCTCACTCATGTTCAAACTTCATCCTTTAGGGGGCATCTGTTACACAGAAATTTGTCACTGTCCTTGTACTCCCCATTCCTTGATCCTGGAGGACCCATACAGTGACCCTTGTGTACTTTCCAAGAATGGAATACATACCCCTGAACCACATTTTGTCTGCCAAATCATCTCCCTTTACAACTTTTCTAAAAGATCCTTGTAAAAACCCGATTTTCAAGGTCGGCGCTTTCTCTCAGCCTCTGACCCGCACTGATAGCAGAGATTTACACTGAAACCTGCGTCGATCGACGCTCTATAATATTATCGGACCTATTCTGATCTTATTTTGGAAAGTTTTTTAAATATAAAGGAAGCTTCCGCGAATAGGAGCTTCGCAAGGTGGCAAGCTGGAAGTTTGTTTTGAGGATATGGCTGAGGAATTCCCCTTTGGGCTTCTTGTTCACAAGAAATAAGAACTACTCCAAAGGATAAGCTCTTTTCCCATAATTTGAGGGCCCATAACCTCCTCCTCCATTATTATATAAGGAGACCTCCTTCGAATCTACAACCTTAGTTAGTGATGATAGAAAGGAGAAGCAATTATAGCTTCAGGAGAATAATTCAGAGTGTGATTGTATTTTTGTGTTGGGAACATACTGATATCACAGACCTTTGTGTGTGAGGGTGTTGCAAACGTGCTTGGATACATATCTTCTGAAGGAGAGCCTCAACATCAAGGCTTGGTTGTAAACTCCCCTTGTATTTATCATAATAAAATGCATTTGATGTTTATCTTCCACTCTTGTTTACATCTATAATGAGATTTCTAACATTCCTTGATCAGTTAGATAGGTTGTAATTGTTTTATGTTTGTCATGGTTTTACGCTTGTCACGGTGTCTTAACGGTCTGTATAGGTAATCGAACGTTGGTAACACCATGTATCGAGGTTGAGGAGAGCGACAGATCAAGAAGCTTCAACGAAAGGCGACAACATTGCATCAGGACAAGGTAGGTCATCTTCCTTGCTTTGAATTTCAATTACAATCTAGGAAGGTAGATGTTAGTATGTTCCCATAGTTTCTAGACCCACTCTAGGGCTAGAGGGATCATCTCTGTCTACAGAGAGGAGTTACCTGCATAACACATGGTATTAATTTGAATTTGTATGTTTGATTACTATTACATTTTTTTATTTATGTACAATTTAATTTAACTTTTACTATGTTATGTTACAGGAAGAAGTCAAATATTGTTTCTTCCAAATATCAGCCTATTACAAATAATTTTGAGTTCATCCGTGTTGAATGTTGGACAAAAGAGGATAGCTATAAGCGTATTCTTATGAATCGAGTAGATGGGAAGAGTCACAGTCATGTATTGTTTCATGATGCAGTTATAAGAAAAATAACATATGAGGATAAATGTGCAAAAGGAGATATAGCTAACATTTATGAAAAAATGCAAGCATTGATTAACTATCTTATAGATCTATGTTCAAATGAAGGAGATTGGGTTTTGGATTTATTCTCAGGTTCAGGTAAGTTTTATTATACAAATTTGAATTTCAATATTTATTTTTTACTTGTTATGTCTTTATACTAATTTTCTTATTTATTTCTTTTGTGCTTGATGATTAGGTACAACACTAGCATGTTGTCTACCAAAAGGAAGAAATTTCATTACCATTGAGAAATACCTAGTGCAATGCAAATTTAGTCAAAAAAGAATTAACACTCTTCAATTCCTTCAAGATACGAAGCAAGAAGTTGGTTTGAGGAAATGGGATTTTAATGAATCATGTGTGGAAAAAACATCAAAGGAACTTCAACCACCGTTATATGGAATGATTGGAAATGGACACTTTGGAAGATTTGCAGACATGAAAGATCCATTAGAAAATGACAATGACCAAAATGAAGCAGAAAATGTTGCGAAAGAAGATACCAATGATGTTCTAGAAGATGTTGAACATGGATTAGCTGTTATTGTTGATGATATTTAAGTTATGCTTGCAAATAAAGCTTAATTTTGAGATCTATTAATCAATTTTACTTGTAATGTTTAGACTTTGATATTTTATGAGAAGAATCCTTATTTTTTGCAAAAAAAATGTGATTACTATTATTTTTTGACATTAAATTCAATACAAATGCTATTTTATTAAGTATTTTTGTTAATATTTTTTCCAAAAAATTAGTTTATTTAACATGTTTATTTTAACAAAAAGTCTCTAAAAGTGTATTTTTTGCATTCTATTTATATTGTTTTTTTTTTTTTTGTTATATGGTTCAAAATATTGGGTTTTTAGCGACAATTATTTGATGTGCATTGAAATATTAATTAACAATACATAAACATGTAGAAAATATAAAATTTATAATATTGACCATTTTTTCATTTTTTTATCTATGTGAAAAAATGAGGATTTCATTACAATTTTTTATTTAAAAAATAATAATTTTTTCTTTTTAAAACACAAGTACATAAATGCGCTTAAAAATAAACATCTTAGGGAAGAAGAAGACATTATAAAATGTGTAGTGTCAAAATCAATCCTCTAAAAAAATGTGTGTGATGATACACCAACACTATTCAAAATCAACATAAAAAGCATGACACAAAAAAAAAAAAAAATTTAATGTGCCAAAAACATGTTCCAAAAAAAAAGTGATTCTGCATCACTACTTTTCAAAATCGAGTGTTTATCTTGCTACCTCAAAAAAAGTAGGTACCAGTTCAGTTACCTATTTGATTGGTAACTATGTTTTGTGCTATAAAATACACTAAAGGTCATAAGTGCGGTGACAAGAAATTATTTTACATAGTTTGTGAAGAGGAGGAAGAAAATGATTAAGAAACTTCAAAAGAAGAGGATATACACCAGGAACCAACCCCAGAAGAAGAAGAAATTATTCTGACCATATCGTGTAATGCATTGGCAGGAATTACCACTCCTCAAACTCTCAAGATAGAAGGACATAAGAAGAAGAAAAAGGTAATAGTGTTGATTGATTTGGGTAGTACCCATAAATTATTCATTGTAAGGTAGCCAAGGAATTGAATTGTTTCCTACACACAACACCAGAATTTCAAGTGACCATTGCAAATGGAGGAACTATAAATTTCTCTCGAAATTTCCATAATATCAAGCTAGCCATGGGGGAATATGTATTGAATCTTCAAATTATTTCCATCCCAATGGGAGGTGTTGATGTTGTACTATGAGTACAATGGTTACAATCTTTGGGGATGATAGCTTTTAATTTTCAAGAACTTTTCTTGAAATTTTTTTCGAAAGGAAAGGAAACCGAATTACGGGGTATCGCAGGGAAGCCAGGAAAGATAATAAGCTCTAATGTCATGAAAAAACATCTGAAGAAAGAAAAACGAGGCATAATTACACAATTATCCTCACTAGAAGTTCCAACATCAAAATCATATATTTCTCTAGATCTCCAAAAAGTCTTGGACAATCATTCCAAGGTGTTTGAAACTCCCAAATGGCTCCCACCTATCTGTGATCATGATCATGCTATTCATTTGATTACAGGAAGTGTTCCTCCAAACATCAAGCCTTATCTATATATATATATATATATCCAAAAGAGAGAAATTGAACGTATTATTATAGAAATGTTAGAGGCCGGTATAATTCAACCTAGTCGAAGTTATTTCTCTGCTCCAGTAGAATTGGTGCACAAGAAGGATGGATCATGGCACATGTGTCCGGATCATAGGGAGCTAAAAAAGCTTAATATTAAAGTTAAGTTTCCCATTCCTGTGATTGATGAATTATTGGATGAATTACATGGAGCAATTTATTTTACCAAGTTGGATCTTCGTTCAGGATATCATCAATTTATTTTGAAGACTGAATATATTTTGAAAAAAACATTTCGAAATGCTGAGGGTCATTATGAATTTTTGGTCATTCCTTTTGGCCTTACCAGTGCACCTTCTACATTTCAAGGGTTGATGAATTTCATTTTCAAACCCTTCCTTAGAAAATTTTTGCTATTATTTTTTGATGATATACTAATCTACAACAGGTCTTGGAAGGATCGTGTTCAACATGTTGATAGGGTGCTCAAAATATTGGTGGAGAAACAATTATATGAAAAAAAATCCAAATGTTTCTTTGGAGTACAAGAGGTGGAATATCTGGGTCATATTGTATCTCACGAGGGTGTTAAGGTAGACCCTAACAAAATTAAACCCATTAAGTAATGGAAAGTCCCCTCAACTGTAAAGTAGTTGCACGGATTTCGCGCATTAACAGGGTATAATTGCAATTTTGTTAAGAATTATGGGAGAATAGTAGCACGTCTAACAAAATTATTGAAGAAAGATGCATTTTCATGGACTCCTGGAGCAACTAAGGCCTTTGAACATCTTTAAAAGGAAATGTGCCTAGCACCAGTCTTAGCTACGCTAGACTTCACAAAAACCTTTATTGTGGAATGTGATGCCTTAGGAAATGGAATTGGTGATGTTTTAATGCAAGAAGGAAGACCCATTTCTTTTTAAAGTCGTCTAATCAAAGGAAAGTATTTACAAAAGGCTATGTATGAGAAGGAAATGTTGGAACTACTACATGCACTAAAGAAATGGAGACCTTACCTAATGGGAAGACACTTCAAGGTAAAAATTGATCATGATAGTATTAAACACTTTTTGGAACAAAGATTGTCTTCAGAAGAGCAGCAAAAATGGGTCACAAAGATCTTGGGTTATGAATTTGAAATCATCTACAAAAAAGGGAAGCTAAATTTTGTTGCAGATGCACTCTCGAGAAAGGATGAATACATGGAAGCATTTCTTTGTGCCATTTCTATTGTCCAACCAGATTGGATAACCAAAGCAAGGGATGAATGGAAGAAGGACAAAGAAGTGTGGACACTCATTCAAAAGTTGCATCAAGATCCTAGTACATCTGATACATTGAGTTGGAAAAATGATTCCTTATGGTACAAATATCACTTATATATTTTCAAGAATTCCCAACTAAAACAAAATATTCTTTTAGAATTGCACACTCCTCCTTTAGGAGGACACTCGGGATTTTTAAAAACTTACCACAGGGTGAAGAAAGAATTTTTTTGGGATAGCCATAAATCTCATATTCCAAATTTTGTGGTGGAATTTTTGGTTTTCCAACAAAATAAAGTTGAGACAATTAAGACCCCAAGTCTTCTACAACCTTTATCCATTCCAAATCAATGTTGGAAGGAGATTTCAATGGATTTTATCACAGGTTTACATAATTCCAAAGGAAAGAGTGTCATCATGGTGGTAGTTGATAGAATTACCAAGTATGCACACTTTTGTGCAGTATCTCATCCATTTAAAGCAAGTACACTTGCTACTGCATGTATGGAAATAATTGAAAAGCTACATGGAAACCCGAAGACTATTGTAGGTGACAGAGATCCCATTTTTACAGGAAATTTTTGGATGGAATTGTTTTCTTGTTTGGGTACTCAACTGGCTTATATCTCATCTTATCATCCTCAATCCGATGGTCAAACTAAGATAGTGAATAAATTTTTTGAAGGATATCTTCATTTTTTTGTATCGAATAAGCAAGCATAGTGGGTAAAGTGGTTACCTCTCGTTGAATGGTGGTGTAACACTTCCTTCCATACTGCAAAAAAAATGACCCCATTTATGTCACTTTATGGATATCATCCACCATCCATCACATCTTCTTTAAGGGAAAATTCTAGGGTTCAAGCAGTGGAAGATCACATTGAGCATCAACAAGAAGTTCTCCAACTCTTAAAGGATAGCCTAAATTTGGCACAAAATTGAATGAAACAACAAACAGATCAACATCACAGTGAGAGAAGTTTTGATGTAGGAGACTGTTTATTTTTATGGATACAACCATACAAAAAAATTTCCCTCAACAAAGCTAATAAGGATAATAAATTATTGCCAAAGTACTATGGTCCTTGCAAGGTGTTGCAAAATATTGGTACTATGGCATACAAATTGGAGCTTCCTGCTTCTTCGCGAGTGCATCCAGCTTTCCATGTTTCATGCTTAAATAAGGTTATAGGGGGCAAACTTCCAGTTCAAACAATATTGCCACAACTTGATGAGTAAGGAAATACCATATTGGAACCTAAATCAGTCACGTAAACAAGAACTCGACAGCTACAAAATCGATCAATTTCAGAGTATCTCATTAAATGGAAGAACTTACCCACTAAAGATTCTAAATGGGAGGATGAGAATTTTATACTAAAGCACCCAAAGCTACTCAAGCATTGAGGACAACACTTTTTTGAAGGAGAGGAGCATGTTAGGTCCCTATATTACTAGTATAGTCCCTTATTCTTATTAGTGTAACCCCCTTATTGTTATTGTTGTACCCATGTAACACCCATATTTTTATTATTGTGCCCTTACATTATTATTGTTAGGTTGGCTAGGATTACATTGTGGCCCCATGGACTCCTATATATAGAAATGAGGTTTTATCATTTGTATCATCCAATAATTGTTGATTTATGTAATGTATTGGAGGTTTCCCCGTCGAAGTGGATTATTTATAAGGCGTTTATATCTCTTTTTTCTATTTTTGGAGTTGGTTTCATAACATGCGCTTTAGATGATCCTCAAGAAGGATATGCTTATCAAATATCATCTATAGGTTAGAAGTATTCACATACTCAAATATACATGAAGCAATAATCAAATTAATAAACCTAAACAAGAATAGATTCATAAAGTAGTAACTTAAATATAAAATGTACTTAAATTTCAACAAGAAATGATCATCTCTCTCTTTGGAACAGTATTAAAGAGTCATTGCTATCCGTTTTCCACATAACATTGTTTCCTTCAATACATTTCAACCAAATTCATCAGCAACGAGGCATAATTGAGACTATCCCATCTAGGGTTACATCAAATTGGTCACAAGTGCTAGAACATCCTCACACTGATCATGCTAGGGTTTCTAGATTTCATATTTCAAACTTTTGTCATAATCAAGGATTTATTTTGAATCCTACCCTCATAATATCCATGAAACCCTAATAACCAAATTTCTCATTGTTTCCTTCAAATCCTAGAATTTTTTTGGGTCTCCTCCATCTCCTCTTTATTCCATCAATGGTGTCTTTAGAGGGGTGATTTTAATGAATTTTATTTAGCCCAAATCTGATTCCATGTGTTATAGGAAATTTTGTCTCATATGGTTAGTTGGCCTACAAATTGGATCAATCAACATCCCCTTATCCCTTCACATCATCATAGCAAAAAGATCTACGAATGATACTCTCATATACGAGAGTTTCTTCCTGAAAACACCATGATTTAGTCACTTTTATTATGAACAAGCCCTGGCCTCCATCTGTATAGCATTCACCTACAAGTTCCTCTATTTTTTCCTGTGTTAATTTCCTACAGTTTGCTCCACTATGCACCTGAATTGGTTCTATAAATTCAAGAAAAAGAGAGAGAATCTTGAAAACATATTATTCTAGAAGCTTCCAGGATCTATTACAACTATTTAGCTCAGTTAAATCACTCGAATTCTATCTTATCCTACCTTGGATTTTCCATCTCTTATCCTTTAAACCCATCTTCCCATCAAGAGTGGATCTCAAGCCCTATATTGGCAAAAGGATAAAAACTCCAAACTTACCATCATCTTCTATATATTTGTGGCTATCCACAAACTAAGGGTTCTATTTTGGCGATACATTATCCCCTCAGGTTTTTTCTTTTAAGAGTTATTATTCCATGCATTAGGGTGATCAGAGGTGCACTTTGTGGCAAAGAAGGACAAACCAACTTGTACGAGCTCTCCTAAAATATCAACACCTTTTTTTGGTTGTAACTCACTCCATTTCTATTAATTCAAGTGGTTCCTTGTTTTCCTATATATGATGTTCTGATTTCATGTATTTCTATGTGATGTTGATTCATTGAATGAAGTAATTAGATGATGTTACATATATGTCATATATCGTTGGTGTGTGTTGCCTTAATGTGTAGGTTCTAATTATAGCGATCAGGGCTAGGATTGGAGCATTCAAGCCAAGGTAGGAGTGAAGTATACATAATATTACAAGCAATCTTCATCATTGCCATCCATTTTCTTTAATGGAAACAATAGCTTATTTTTACTTCTATTGTTCTAGGCTAGGCCACCCAATTTAGGGGAGATACTGATGTCTACAGTCGTGGATTCCACATAACACCATGCTGATTTTTATTAAGGCTACATTTTTATTTGCTTTAGATAATTTAATTTCATAATTTACAAATTGAATTCACCCCGCAACATTAAAAAATTATAATACAACATATGAAATTATTTACAAAGAAAAATATCATCAACAATGCAATAGAACATAAAGGAACAAAAGAAGAAAAGCATTGACACAAAGAGACACCAAGATTGGTCAAAGACCAGGCAAAAACCCACAAGGGGGATTTCAAATTATTCCTCTTATTATATTGTAATTGAATGTTTAAGCAAATAGAGAGTACAACAATCCATATCCTCAACCACAAAAATATCTAGTGAAATCAACTAAACAACTTCTACGAGCTGAACCCAACAATTCTAATAATAAAAACCTAAACAACTTCTACGAGTTGAACCCAACAATTCTAATAATAAAAACCTTGATACAAATTTTTTTTTCCAACTCTCAATATATGTGGTTAACTACTGAATTTTATGGTCAAACAATGAAATTAAACCCTAGTTTCCAACCACACAAAGAGAGTGTATGTGCGTGTGGTTGAAACCCTCAAACCTCACTCATAAGCTTGCATGTCTACGATTTAAACTGAAAATTTCTTAGGGAAACTATAGTATACCTAGGAGGGATAATATGGGGTATACCTAGGGGGGATCATATGGGTTAAAGAGGGAGGTATCCAAGGAAATAATTTAATGTAAGGATGATAGATACATGGGCCATAATTAATAAATAAAGTGGTTAACCCACATTACGCAAGGGACAACAAGTAGTTAGGAAATAATGTGATAAGCCCATTTTATTGGATGTATCACCCATGGTAATTACCCATGGTATTGTATGTATGAAGCCTATATAGAGGCTAGAGACTCTCCATTGAGGATGTCAACTATTATTGTATTGACAAGCATATCGCTTATGGAGTGATCTGCTTCCTTAAAGAGTAGGTGTTTGGTGTTACCCTACCTCAAGGGTTTTGATATTAATGAAGATCTAAAGTTTTTTATTATATTGTGTTATTTATTTGGAATATTTTACATTATCATATATTTTCGCATCAGATCTATTACAAGTGGTATCAGAGCACTTCCTTGGGAAAGTGGGCGGAATTTGTTTTTTATTTTTGTTGGAATTTTTTGGGCGGTGAAGTTTCAGGATAGCTCTGAAAATTTCAGTGTAAAAGTTTTAGGAAAGAATAGCATATCTTGAATCCTTGTGAAAAATATCCAGTTCCAAAAAAATAATTAGTCAAATCAGATTATGAATGAAGGAGTTATCGTTGATTTAAAATCAACCATTTTTTCATAAATTTTGTGACAGCAGGACAGTTGCAACACAGATCTGAGTCTCCATATTTATGAGATAGAGATTTAAATCAAAAAAGAAGATGAATAATTATAGTTCCATCCATGAAACTAGGCTATAATAAGGATTTAGAGCCATACTGACAGAGTTGTGGTTATTTTAAACTTTCACCCAATTGAAATTTTTGGGCGTTGAAGTTGCAGGGTAAATCTGATCATTTTGGTGTAAAAGTTTTAGAAACAAATAACAGATCTAGATTCCTTGAAAAAAATAGCCAATTTAAAAAAAATAATGGAATCAGAGTCTAGATTAAGGAGTTATCTCTTATTTAAAATCATCCATTTTTTAGAAATTTTTTGATAGTGAGAGAGTTGTAGCGTAGATCTTAGTTTCCAGAGTGCCCAGATTGGGATTTCAGTCACATGGAAAAATGCAGAATAGTCATTCCATTTACGAAAGTAGGCTATAATAAATATTTGGAACCATAATGATGGAGTTGTACCCATTTTTAATTTTTTCTCAACACTAAGTGATTTCTTTAAAACCCTTACTTTGTTTTAGGGGTTCTACCAAAATGCGTTTTATAGGATGAGATGATGGCCCTTCTATTGAAGAATTTATACAATATAAAATGTCTCAATATAGATATTTGACAATGCCCATAGGGCTTCATCTGAATGATGAGGCTGCTAAATGGTGGTTCTCACTTGATAAGTCGGTCAGGTGCCTTCCGGATGAAGAACTTGAAAACATATTTTTGGAAAAATGATCACATGTTAGAAGACATGATAATGAGACACATAAGGAATCATATTTTGATATTTTCTTATTACAGGTTCATGGAAGTATTTAGAAATAGAATATTATTGTGTTTATCAATCGGAGTTGCACAAATAATTTTATCAATGTTAAGGTGGCAAAAAATTACAAGTTCTAGCAAAAAATATTGAAAACACAACGGTTGATAATGAAGATGTTCAAATTTATAAAGATTTGAAGGTTTCTATGGTAAAATATTTGTTGCATTCTAATTTTTATACTTCATATATGGATAATGTGGATCTTGTTTTTGGATACCCTTGGATGGAATATGTTGGTACTGTCAATATTAATGTACAACAAAAATTCTTGAAGCTCTCATATAAAAAGAAGAAAATTACATTGCAAGATATTTCCATTAGAAACTGGGCAGATAATGGGGAGGCAAAAACACAAATCTATACTAACACTAACACATCATATGATGAGCCTGTTATGGTTGAAAAGCACACACCAATATCAAAATAGGTACCAAAAAAGGCACTAAGCACCACTCAGACACCATTAGTGGAGGTATCAGAAAAAGCACCAGACACCAAAAGTAGAGGAATCAGTGAAATATCCTCCATCAGTTCAAGTTTTAGCATATCACCACCTACATCACCCAACAATACAACAACTGACAAGATGGAAAAGACTTAGCAACAAGGACAACAACCAGTGACCCACCCACAACACATCAATGCAGAGGAATCACGAGAACCAATGTCCATCTCAAGCGACCGAGGCATCAACTAGATCGAGTGTTCACCTTTATTGCTGATAACCGGTGCACGTACATGGTGCCAACTGACTACGCATGTCTGTCACTAATGTGTGCCTTATTATTGTTAGTGTATTTATGTTGTTATTATTGTACCCTTGTAACCCCCATTTTTTGTTGTTATTGTGCCCTTAAATTATTATTATTTATTGGGTCGCTAGGGATTACACATTGTGGCCACTAAGGATTGTCTTATTACATAGACTCACCTGCTACGAAAAGGACATGAGAATTGTATCACTTCGAAAAATTGTTCTTTTATAAATATGTTGGAGGTTGCCCCTCGAAGTGAGATATTTCTAGGCGTTGATATTCTCCTTTCTTCTCTTTTTGGAGCTGGTTACACAACATTTGGTATCAGAGCTTTGGATTCTAGGGTTTCGCTGCTCCAAACAGGTCATCGTGGCATTTTCGCTATAACTTTTTTCTACGAAGTTTCAAAAGCTGAAATTTTTAGGTAGCGAAGCCAAAATATTGAGGAAGCTTGTATAAAAATTTCAGAGTTTGGTTCACAATAGTTTCGGAGATATGATCTGTGGAAGTCAGGTATTTTTTCAGGCTCCTAAACAGGTCATCGTGGAATTTGCGCTATAATTTTTTTTCTACGAAGGTTCAGAATCTGAAATTCATATGGTGCGAAGCTGAAATCCTGAGGAAATTCATCAAAAAATTTCAGAGCTTGGTTCGCAATATTTTTAGAGATATGATGCAGCAGAGAGTAGTGCTTTTAAGGCTCATAATTTCATCTCAAAAGGCAGATCAGCTAAGAGAGGACTAAACAACTCTCTCGAAGATTGGTTGATCTTTGTCAAAGTAATTACTGACCAAAATACATAGTTTAAAATATAATTTAGTGAAGACAACAGTGGCTTCACTTTTGATTATTTAGTTTATCTCTGACAATTAAATTAAGTCCAACACGAAAATTCATTTAATTTTTCTAGAAAATCAAAATCGGGTCGAGACCTATGACGTTGAAAGAAGCTTGGAGGAGCTACTACGGAAGCAATTTCCAGATATCGAAGATTTTCAATTGAGAGATAATTCAATTTCAATATACGAACTCCGAAAAAACTGGACAAAGATTATTTAACATTTTCGAATTGCATAAGTCTTGTTTGAAGAATCAAGTTGAATTGATTCCAAGGGAATATTGTAGAATAGATATCAGTATTGGATTCTAAAATGGCCCTTAAAAATAATTCAACTCCCATTAAGCCTTTAGAAGGCTCTACTGTGACTCATGAAGACGAAGAATGGCAACATGACATATCAAAATTACAAGAGCAAGTGCAACAAATTTCGCTCTCGCAAAAAACAACAAAAAATGAAATGGAAGTTTTGAAGGGCATGATGAAGATGGAAGGTTTGAAGAAAGGCGTGGAAGCTAAGATGGATGACATGAAAGACAACATGGAAAACTTGAAGAGTGATCTAAAAGCATACATGGAAGGCTTGATGACAAGCTTAAAACCAGAAATGATTCCTAATGGCGGAAATATAGGAGAAGAACCTCCTGATGAGAACAAAATAAATGTTAATCATGATTCCATAAACTCGAATGTTGGCGGGAAGAACAACCATATTCCAAAAATGGATATGAGGAAGTTTGATGGAAAGGATCCTGTAACATGGATACTACAGATGGAGCAATATTTTGATCTCCATAACGTGCAAAACACGCAAAAGGTACGCATTGCAACTTTACATTTAGAACAAAATACATTTGTATGGTATCAATGGCTTTGCTCCCGTAAAAAAATTGTCACTTGGTCAATTTTTACGGAGGAAATGATAGCACATTATGAGGATACAAAGAACAACACCTTCTTTACCCAATTGATAAATCCTCAAACAAAAGGGTTTAGTGGGGTAGCACATTGAGGACTTCCAAAAAATTGAATATAAGGGTAACTGATATTACGGAGGAACACATGATTGATCTCTTCCTAGGCTCTTTAAAGGATAACATCCAACATGAAGTTTGCGTTTTGGAACCCGATTCATTGGAGAAGGCATTCGGAGTTGGCAAAGAAAAGTTGAATGTAAAATTATGGCGACAAGGAAGCCTACCACTCAATTCTATAAAGAAGGAAGTGTTGCTACGCCTAGATTTCCACAACCTACAAGGTTGACACCACAACAATTGGAAGAAAAAAAGAGCAAAAGGGCTTTGCTACAGCTTGTGATAGCAAAATACACTAAAGGTCATAAGTGTGCTGAAAAGAAATTATTTTACATAGATTGTGAAGAAGAAGAAGAAAAAATGAACAAGAAGAGGATATACACCGAGAACCACCCCTAGAAGAGGAAGAAATGAATCCGACCATATCGTGTAATGCACTCGGCGGGAATTACCACTCCTCAAAGTCTCAAGATAGAAGGACATATAAAGAAGGAAAAGGGTAATAGTGTTGATTGATTCAGGTAGCACCCATAATTTTATTCATTATAAGGTAGCCAAAGAATTAAATTGTTTCCTATACCCAGCACCAGAATTTCAAGTGATGGTTGCAAATGGAGGAACTATAAATTGCTCTGGAAAATGCCATAATATCAAGCTAACCATGGGGGAATATGTATTGACTAGTCCAATGCTTTCCATTCCTATGGGAGGTGCTGATGTGGTACTAGGAGTACAATGGTTACAATCTTTGGAGACGGTAGCTTTTAATTTTCAAGAACTTTTCTTGAAATTTTTTTCAGAAGGAAAGGAAGTCGAATTACGGGGTATTGAAGGGAAGCCAGGAAGGATAATAAGCTCTAATGTCATGACAAAGCTTCTAAAGAAAGAACAACGAGGCGTAATTGCACAATTATGCTCACTAGAAGTTCTAACATCAAAATCATCTATTTCTGCAGATCTCCAACAAGTCTTGGAAAATCATTCCAAGGTGTTTGAAACTCCCAAAGGACTCCCACCTATTCGTGATCATGATCATGCTATTCATTTGATTCCAGGAAGTGTTCCTCCAAACATCGAGCCTTATAGATATCCTTACTTCCAAAAGAGCGAAATTGAACGTATGATTGCAGAAATGTTAGAGGCGGGTATAATTCAACCTAGTCAAAGTTCTTTCTCTGCTCCTGTAGTATTGGTACACAAGAAGGATGGATCATGGCGAATGTGTCGGGATTATAGGGAGCTTAATAAGCTCACCATTAAAGATAAATTTCCCATTCCTGTGATTGATGAATTATTGGATGAATTACATGGAGCAATTTATTTTACCAAGTTGGATCTTCGTTCGGGATATCATCAAATTAGAATGAAGACTGAAGATATTCCAAAAGCAGCATTTCGAACTCATGAGGTCCATTATGAATTTTTGGTCATGCCTTTTGGCCTTACCAATGCACCTTCTACATTTCAAGGGTTGATGAATTCCATTTTCAAACCCTTCCTTAGAAAAATTTGTGCTAGTATTTTTTGATGATATACTAATCTACAATAGGTCTTGGAAGGATCATGTTCAACATGTTGACAGGGTGCTCAAACTATTGCAGGAGAAACAATTATATGCAAAAACATCCAAATGTTTCTTTGGAGTACAAGAGGTGGAATATCTGGGTCATATTGTATCTCACGAGGGTGTTAAGGTAGACCCTAACAAAATTAAAGCTATTAAGGAATGGAAAGTACCCACCACCATAAAGAAGTTGCGAGGATTTCTCGGGTTAACAGGGTATTATCGCAAGTTTGTTAAGAATTATGGGAGAATAGCAGCACCCCTAACAACATTATTGAAGAAAGATGCATTTTCATGGACTCCTGAAGCAACTAAGGCCTTTGAACGTCTTAAAGAGGCAATGTGCCTAGCACCGGTCTTAGCTACACCAGACTTCACAAAAAACCTTTATTGTGGAATGTGATGCCTCAGGAAATGGAATTGGTGCAGTTTTAATGCAGGAAGGAAGACCCATTGCTTTTGAAAGTCGTCCAATCAAAGGAAAGTATTTAAAGAAACCTATTTATGAGAAGGAAATGTTAGCAATACTGCATGCACTAAAGAAATGGTGAACTTACCTAATGGGAAGACACTTCAAGGTAAAAGCTGATCATGATAGTCTTAAACACTTTTTGGAACAAAGACTATCTTCAGAAGAGCAGCAAAAATGGGTCACAAAGATGTTGGGTTATGACTTTGAAATAATCTACAAAAAAGGAAAAATTAATGTTGTTGCAGATGCACTCTCAAGAAAGAATGAAGAGGTGGAAGCATTGCTTTGTGCCATTTCTATTATCCAACCAGATTGGATAACCGAAGCAAGAGATGAATGGAAGGAGGACAAAGATGTATGGACACTCATTCAAAAGTTGCAGCAAGATCCTAGTACATCTGATACATTTAGTTGGAAAAATGATTCCTTATGGTACAAATATCGCTTATATCTTTGCAAGAATTCCCAACTAAAACAAAAGATTCTTCTGGAATTGCACACTTCTCCTTTAGGAGGACACTCAGGATTTTTAAAAACTTACCACAGGGTGAAGAAAGAATTTTTTTGGGATGGCGCCTTAAATCTGATATTCGAAAGTTTGTGGCGGAATGTTTGGTTTGCCAGCAGAATAAAGTGGAAACAATTAAGACCCCAGGACTTCTACAACCTTTATCCATTCCAAGTCAACGTTTGGAGGAGATTTCAATGGATTTTATCACAGGTTTACCTAAGTCCGAAGGAAAGAGTGTCATCATGGTGGTAGTTGATAGACTTACCAAGTATGCACACTTTTGTGCATTATCTCATCCATTTAAAGCAAGTACGGTTGCTACTACATTTGTGGACAGAATTCAAAAGCTACATGGAAGCCCAAGGGTTATTGTGAGCGACAGAGATCCCATTTTTACGGGAAATTTTTGGACGGAGTTATTTTCTTGTTTGGGTACTCAATTGGCTCATAGCTCATCTTATCATCCTCAATCTGATGGTCAAACTGAGATAGTAAATAAATGTTTGGAAGGATATCTTCGTTGTTTTGTATCTGATAAACAAACACAATGGGTCAGGTGGTTACCTCTCGCTGAATGGTGGTATAACACTTCCTTCCATACTGCAGCAAAAATGACCCCATTTATGGCACTTTATGGATATCATCCACTATCCATCACATCATATTTAAGGGAAAATTCGAAGGTTCAAGCAGTGGAAGATCACAACGAGCATCAGCAAGAAGTTCTCCAACTCTTAAAGGATAACCTGAATTTGGCACAAAATCGAATGAAACAACAGGCAGATCAACATCGTAGCGAGAGAAGTTTTGATGTAGGAGATTCGGTATTTTTATGGCTACAACCATACAAACAAATGTCCCTCAAGCAAGCAAAGAAGGATAATAAATTATCGCCAAAGTACTATGGTCCTTACAAGGTGTTGCGAAAGATTGGTACTATGGCATACAAATTGGAGCTTCCTGCTTCTTCGCGAGTACATCCAGTTTTCCATGTTTCATGCTTAAAGAAGGTTATAGGTGAAAATCTTCCAGTTCAAACAGTATTGCCAGAACTTGATGGGGAAAGGAAAATCATATTGGAACCTGAAGCAGTCATGGAAAAAAGAACTCGACAACTACGGAATCGATCAATTTCAGAGTATCTCATCAAGTGGAAGAACTTACCCACTGAAGATTCTACATGGGAGGATGAGAATTTTATACAGAAGCACCCGGAGCTACCCAAGTGTTGAGGACAACACTTTTTTTGAAGGAGAGGGGCATGTTAGGTCCCTATATCACTAGTATAACCCCTTATTATTGTTAGTGTAAACCCCTTATTGTTATTATTGTACCCTTGTAACCCCCATTTTGTTATTATTGTGCCCTTAAATTATTGTTGTTAGGTCGGCTAGGATTACATTGTGGCCCACTAGGATTACATTATGGCCCCATGGACTCCTATATATAGAAAGGAGGTTTTGTGAATTGTATCATCGAAGAATTGTTCATTTATGTAATGTATTGGAGGTTGCCCCCTCGAAGTGGCTCATTTCTAAGGCGTTGATATCTCTTTTCTTCTATTTTTGGAGCTGGTTACACAACAACTACTATTTTGAGTCGATCTTATTATTTGTGTTGTTCTTATGTTTCGGGGATGAAACATGTTTAAGGGGGGTGGAATGTAGTATACCTATGTGGATAATATGAGGTATACCTATGGGGGGTCATATGGGGTAAAGAGGGAGATATCTAAGGAAATAATGTAATGTAAGGATGATAAATACATGGGACATAATTAATAAATAAAGTGCTTAACCCACATTATGCAAGCGACCAAAAGTAGTTAGGAAAT
Organism: Pinus albicaulis; assembly: GCA_034641835.2. Taxonomy (NCBI): domain Eukaryota; kingdom Viridiplantae; phylum Streptophyta; class Pinopsida; order Pinales; family Pinaceae; genus Pinus; species Pinus albicaulis. The sequence continues at coordinate 601,636,950 of CM076575.1, read as the reverse complement.
AATTTGATAAGCCCATGGTATTAGATTTATGACCCATGGTATTATATATATGATGCCTATATAGAGTCTATAGACTCTCCATTGAGGATGTCAATGATTATTGTATTGACAAGAATATCGCTTGTGGAGTGATCTCCTTCCTTAAGGAGTAGTTGTATGATGTTACCCTACCTCAAGGGTTTTGATATTAATGAAGATCTGAAGTCTTATCTTCTATTCTATTATTTATTGGGAATATTTTCCATTATCTTATAAGGTGAGATCTATTATAGACCCCCCATGGCTAGAACTCAAAACCCTAGATCACACATTCAAACTTCAGACTTTTATGAACCAATCTTCATGAACTACTTCAAAGCTATGTGAGCCAAATCAAAGAAATAATAATAATTGATGATCTCTAAATTAGGGTCACTACATTTGTATTTATAGCCATCAAAGGGTGTCTAGTTTCTATTTTGGGTCAATCTATCTTTTTGTGCACATGTGGGATTCTATATTTAAAATATATTTTTCCTCAACCAAATTAAATTCTTCTAAGGAATAGGAGGTGTCTTTCTTGATGAGGAAGTTTATCCAAAGGAGGAAATTTATCCATGAGTTTCCAAAAATTAGCTTTTATTGAAGTCAAGTAAACCCTATAAAAGCAAGTAATTTTATGAAATATTTTCTTTGGAATAGTAATATTTGTTTAGTTCAATTGCAAGTAACACACAAAATTATGAAAACAATATAAGGATATTAAGAAAAAACAAATCCCATAAAACAAGAAGATAATCGAGATGTTTTGTTTGAAATAGTACCAATTGAGATATAATATTATTAAAATAATGAATTAATATACATTGTACTACTTCATTTAATTAATCAGTGAAATGATTTACTATGTAGAATTGCACATTATTGAAAATTTATTAATTTTGCAATAACTACTCTAATGCCTTATTTATTTAAAAAAAAATTATAATTTTCTTAAAAAGAATATTATTTAGATAACTTAAACAAGAAATTTGGATCTCAAATATGTATATGACCTTTCGTTTTATAGGTTGTCCTTATTTTCTAGTTCGTGTGTGGCGCTTTCGAAATCACATATATACATAGATATCTCTTGTTAGATAATCATTTTGTTTATTTGATTCAGGTGAATCCACTAACATGTTGTGATACTCATTAGATGAAATTTCAGCCTAAAAGTGGCCTCCTAAGGAAAATAATAAAATAATAGTTATAAATTTTGGAGGGAAATGAAGAAAGCTACTTCTTTTAATTTTATTTTTAACTTATTTTCTTAAAGGTTTACTAAAATTTCAAGTGTAAACACTCATTGGATGAAAAATTAAATTCCACATCCAACAAGTACCCATTATGCATACTTTGAAGAACACCCAAAGTGATAAAAATTGCAAATACATTAAAAAATTGTGTTAAAACACGTTTTTTTTAATGTATCTCTATTTTTTATCAATTTAGAAGTTCTTGAAAGTATGCATAATGCGTACTCGTTGAATGTGAAATTAAAATCCACATCCAACAAGTGTCTACACATGATTTTTGTAACCCTATAAGGCAATAAGCCAAAAATACAATTAAAAAATTTAAATTTTCTTCTTTTCCCTCCAAAATATTTACATGTACCTCTTTTTAAATTTAAAGGTTTTTGATTTGATTACATATTTGATATGGAGATTACATGAAAATTTCGTGGGCACTATTAGGATGAAATTTTCTCTAATACGCTACAAACTAGTCAAATTCAACTAATAATTCAGTTGAATATTGATGAATTTTTAAAAAAATAATATCTTTCGTTAACTAAAGTGCTTGGGTATTTTTTTTTCAATCTAAGATATTTTACAATGATACTTCCATAATTTGTTAGTCCATAAATTTCACAGTAAATTTATTTAATGGTGAGAAGGACGTTTAATGCCCCATGGGTTTCCAATTTGTTTCATTCCTCTCTTCACTTGTGATTTGTCGACATGGTATTATAGAATCCATAATACTCTTCATAGAGTGGGGAGAAGAAATTTGGAAGAAGGAGAACATGGATAACTTTTCATTTTAGAGTTCAATTGATGATGCATTCTTTCCTAAGATAATGGGACCATTCAATTTCAAGAAACCTTAAAATATTCTAGAGTTAGCATGTGATGGTAATGAAAAAGTTAATATATGAAGCTTAAAACAATTCAGATAGAGTTTGAAACATTTAATATGAAGAAGAAATATAGCATTGACGCACTTGTGACTAGATTAATAGGAGCTGTGAATTAAGTGGGACTCATGGAAAGATGATTAAAGATAATAAAATTATTTAGAAATTTCTTAGAATCCTACTTAAGAAGTTCAAAATGGTTTTCATTACCATCGATGAGTTCAAATATATATACAAACTAATAATATAAAAATTTATGGGATTTTTCTTGTCCCGTGAATTGGGAATAAGCATGGAATATGAGTCCCTAAAACAAGCCTTCAATACTTAGGAATCCATTTGTAGGTGCATAGATAGAGGTAGTATAGGTAGAATTCAAATGGGTAAGGTAATCATTACACAAAAGGAAGAAATACACTAGAATAGCTATGATTATTAGATTAGCTTCGACACTCAAAACCAAAGATGGGTAGGTAGAAGATGTAATGAATTCTTGACTAAAGTTAGAAAGGGGTCAATCCATTTAGTACATTCATGGAGATATATTTATTTTCTTTTCAATTGTTAACTACACTATTAATTGATTAAATGAGCAACTTAACTCATTATGAACAACCTATTTAATATGTGAACAACACGTAATATGTAAACTAAAACATCACATCAACACATAAAAACTACACATATGGACACCTTATATAAGTGGAAACCCATAAAGGGAGAAAACCATCACTTTATTATTTTTGTGATTAAAATACAAGATCCTATTCCCTTGTTACAACTGATTTTATGTACGCTCCAACCTGCAAGATGCTATTACCTCAATTTTTTCTGCAACTTACAACATGCAAGGAAGATCCAACTCCCTTAAGTTTTCTACAGGAAACAACCCACTGCAGGCTCCTACCTCAATGGGCTCTAACCCATTGTTTATAAAACTACAACTTGAAAGGAGACTAAAATCCCCTAATAAATATAAGAAAGAGTATGCTAGTTTACCTAGTTTATAACTCTACATACCTCCATCTATGTTGCTTCTTATTATTCTCCTCAAATATTATTCACATCAACAATATATACATTCCAGGTAACTAATGAAAAACACCTTAATAAACTCTCACAGTCTCTAGCACTAACATTACAACCTTTCGAACTCAAACTTTTTTATAAATGAAATTTGATGGCTACTAGTATTCCACACACATGAATATGAAATGACAAAACTTGTCTCTTTGCATTCCAAAGGTGTCTCTTTAATTCCAGAATTTCTTTAACTCTAGAATATTAAAGTACATAAAATGAATTTCAACATATCCAAATGACATGCATTTATATTCTTCATGCAAATAAAATAAATTTCAACATATTCAAATAGCATGCATTCACTTAGTCCACCTTTAAATATTACAACAACCAAGGTCCTAACATATGAAATCCAACATTTATACAACTATGTTGTGCACATATTTGTTGTTTCCATAACCTTGCACCACCATATTCTTCATATATTTTCATTTTCCTTTGTCCTTTTATTTTCCTTGCATCACAACAATCTTTACAACATATTGCACCTCACAAAACCATACTACATCAAGCCATACCAATCATCAATTAACTCTTCCATTAATAGCACATACAATAGACAATAAACTTTCAATACAATGTACACATTAGCCTTCAAATCAAGCTCACACATAAAACATATGAAGGCCTTAAACTGAAGATGTTCAACCTATAATTCTATATTTTTTTTCTCTACAACATGCCAACTCAACAACAGAGATCTCTACAAAATATCTTGTGAAATTTCACACACTTTTCCTTATTATATCTACAACACTAATATTTGAAAATTTTATCATAGAACCATTCAATAAGTACAACCATAACTATTATTAACATCATCAAAACATTGTTTAACAATATTAAAACATCACAATATATGCATATGCAAGAATTTCAACATATGTATATTTTTTTGCAATCTTAGCAACCTTTTCACCATAGCGAGAAACATAGAAATATATGATAACAACATAAGTAAGAAACCTTCGGAAAGAAAATAATTTATAACAAATCGGTTAGCAGTAAATGAAACACCACAGTGTATGGTGAGCCCTAGTATTGTACAAAAGGTGTTGCAACTCTTAAGGGTTACTCATCTTTACTTATCAACCCGGGGTTCGTACAAACTTAGAGGTGGAAGTCCTATATGCACAGCAGATAAATTCTACTCATGCCACCCTCAACTAGGTCTCCTAGTTAGTATTACTTCTAGATCATTTCTTATACTTTATTAAAGTTTAGCTAGCTAATGTAATGCATGGGATTTCTTCTAGTATGAGAAAAATAGTGTGTCTATCAAACTTCTACTTGAAAATGACAATAAAAAAAATCATAAACAATTAACCTAGTTATAGAAGAAAGGAAAATATGCTATGGGAAATAATTCATCTAGCTTCATATTCCTATACATTAAATAAACTATTCTATCATCACACACTTCATAAAAGAAGAAACGAAATCATATCTATTGTTTCGTTCAACTTGTACTTGCATGAAAAATTCAATCTAATTATGAAATTAAATGAAACCCTAATGTGTACTATGTTTCTCAAAAAAGGAAGGAGATTTGGAGTGGCCTAAGAGTCTCTTTTAACCATGAATTCAGAGTTAGGGGTTAAATGAATCCTATTCTAGGATGAAAATGTAAAAAGGATCTAAACTAGAGTGAAAAGGTTACCTACAATGTCGATATAGGAAGCTTCTATATGATGTCTTGTAATTTCTATAGGATGTACCGAAGTACTACAAGAAATAGGCCGAGAGGGTTTTACAGATGAAAAGGGTGTAAGGAAGGTATACGGAGGTGAGATAAGGTGTAAAATGGTGAGAGAGATGTCACCAACACCTCTAGCCAAACACAAAGCTCTTGGAAGGCATGTTTGGCACTTGGAACGCTACTCACGATGGTGGTGAAGGTGGTCTCACAAAACAAGGGTTTGGTGGCATATTTGGAGGTTGGAGGGAAGGTAGATGACTATGATGGAGACAGTCTCTTCCTTGTAGCTGTAGACATCACCGCAATCACTACACACATCCATGCATGGATTATTGACAAACTAACATGTTTAAAGGTGGAAAAGATGATTTGAATAGAAAACCATACTTAACCTAAGCTAAAATATGATCTAAGCACAAATCCCAATTATAACCTGCAGTAATCATACTATGAACATGATAAAAACACTATCCAAATTTCCAAGAAATAATAAATTAACAACTTTTGATTTGTGGTCGAAGATCCTTCTCCTCAAGCTCTAATGAGAGAGATGAGAAAGAGATGCTACAAGCACAATTTTGATGTATTTTTAATACTACTATAATTCAAAGAGACTAAACAAAATGTTGAAATATAAACATAGAATATAAATACACAAGAGGGACTTATCCAATGGATTGGTTCCTAATGCAAAACCAACATCCCTCTCAAACTAAATTAGTGATGGAACAAGAAAATTCTCATTATCATTATATAAAAAGGTCTAGTACATCATATGACAGTAAAAAATAATACTAAATTAGAGCTCAAGAGTTTCCTAGCTGAATACAGAGTTTGAATCGTCATGAGATATTTCATATTATTATTTATACAAATGGGTAGCTACCAAGAGCTCCCTGAAAATGAGGAATAGGTTCTCCTTGATCTCGAGAAGAGTGGAGCTTGGCACCTCATAACTATCCCTTTTCTTGGTTTCCTTTTCCTTTGAGCTGTTGGGAGAGATATCGATGTGATCTTGGTTGATTAAGAGAGTTAAGGAGGTGGAAGAACCTCCTACAATCTCTCCTCATTGTTTACTTTGAGCCCTTAGGTGTAAAATATCTCAAAAATAGATTTGTTTCCTACAATTAATTCAAATTATGTAACAAGACATGACACACATCATATGCCCTTCTTAATTAAGCATAATATGAAAAAAAATGTAAATAAATTTGAGATAAAGGTAATTTAATATCTGAAGTATGTAAATTTAACCCTTTAAATTATACCTGATGATGGGGCTCATCATGACCCTCTATTGAAATGGTTTCTCATCCTCTAAACAACTCATTCCTCCTTGGTGATCTCTTTCAAAGCCCTCGTGGCCTCTTTGACATCCCAAAGAATCAAGGAGGGTGTGCCTTCTAGTGGGTGGAATCTTTCATTTCTTTCTACCTCATACGATTCCTTTTGTTCCTCTGTCTAATCTCTCCCTTCATGCAACACCTAAAATAAAGGTGGCTTGAGCTTCAAGCCTATCGATTGTATCTTCATTCTATGCATAGCTTGTTTGTAGAAGGGTTCTCTTTCCAATAGATTCCTCATTCTCTCAGGAGAATGATGTTCCCTCAACTGTATATTAATTGGGTAAGGTATGCCATCTTCTTTGACATGCCTACAAAATCTCTTCTCTTGGAAACTTGGATATATCATCAAAGTGTGCAATGGTATAACCTAATGTCTTAATGCATCTAGGTGCAAGCACATAATCACTTGAGATCAATTTATGATTCTTGATGATCTCCCTATGGCTTATTAGTTATGCTATGATTTGTAGGGGTTCTCTCTTTTCTCTTTCCACAAATCTTTTAACCTTTGTTTCTCTTGCTTCTTCATGTGTTAACCAGGATGCCAAGTCCATTAATTACATATCACCCAATATAGAATTTGGGTCCCAATTTTTTATATCAGTTAAAATGAGGTTGTGCATACATTTTATCCCTCTCTCCTACATTGGATTATTTGTAGAAATTAATTAACTGTTGATAGTCATGAACAAGTAGGGAGACATGTTAAGCTAAGGTTCTGATTTGTAATTCTAATCATTTCTCCTTAAGACAAATTGCATAGGACTTTGAAGGTTTTCTATACTGCATGGCCTCCATGTAAAGCCTAGCCATGGTGGAAAGTTGGTTTTCCTTTTGTTATAGTTTCCCATGTATCCTAACCATAAATGTCTCCAAAATATGTAAGCTACAGGAGGGTGAAAATGAATCATTCTGGTGTCTGTAGGTTCTCTCCTATTGAACCCACCCCCCATATTTTCTTATTTCCTTTGAGTAGGTGTAGGGAAGTTATTTTTTTTATGGCCTTATTTTTTGAATTAAATGGTACTGAAGCCCCAAAAATAATTCTTATCACTCCAACTCTAGATAATGATCCTCTGTTTCCCCCACACATACACTCAAATTTCACAATTTTATGACCACAAACTATAAATTTTGAAGATAAATTGTGTGAAATTGTGATGGATAAGTGAGGTAAGGGAAACTTACTTTTCAAACTGATGCTCTGAGTTGAGGAAGGGGAGTTTTTTGAACCAATTTGATCTTTAGCTATGCACATAGACCTATCCTTCCCTTCTGTGGCACCCCCTGGCTCTTCGTATAATAGTCAAGGTTTTCCAGTAGCAGTTATAGGACATCCTGTAGGAGTTACAGGATTTCTTGTGGCACTATTTTGTAGTAGAAGAAGGTTTATGGTTCGAAGCTCCTCGGTGGCTTGCAATAATTCCTCTCTAAAATTCACCTTGGAATTGGAAAATGTAAAAGGGTAAGCATGCTCATGTAACTTTTCTATTATTTTGAATTGGCCTAAAGTGTTGCATTGAATTGTCACTTACATGAGTTTTGCACATTTGGACTATTCGTCCAAATAAAAAATATCATTATCTTCTCCTTTGTAATCAATACTCTCTCTCGATGACCATACTTTAAGTGATTTAACAACCAGACGTTGCATGAGGACTCCACCATTCCCTCTTTGTTTAACTGGTTGAGGGTGGCCAAGTTAACTGGCTACCTTCAACTTATTAAAGTTCTCCCCCTTCAACATTCATTCGTTGAGTCACTTATGAATAAGGAGAAGGCAAGAGAGTTCCATACCTGAGTCTTACCTCCTTATAGATATGTTTTCAGGATGATGCATGATGTACTTGGAGCTATAGTGGCATCAACTAATTTTGTATTGCTACTTGATTCTTTGTTGTGCCTTCCTTCCTTTTGAGGTGTGTTAAATTGATTTGTTTGTTGTGTGTGCAAGTACCTTGTTGAGTCCTCAAGTGCATGTTTTCTGGTGGAGGGTCCTCCTTAGAGTGCCATTCTTTCCCTCAGAGTCATCTCAGAAGTCTTATTTGTCTCCATGAATGATCAAATCCATCTTTAGCGAATATCTGGTGCTTACACAGGGCTTGCTACATGAAGTTGCTTCTTCTTGGAAAAATATCTTTATCTACTTGTTTTAGGCTTCTATATATACATAAGTGATGAGGGAGAGTGTGAGGTGGTCTTAGGGTGATAGTAGGATGATTACAGGTTGGTGAGGAAGGGGTGTGGCCTTGGAGAATGGAGTGGATGAACTTTCTGTTTTCCAGAAATTTACAAAGGTGAAAGAAGGTAGGGTTTGAAAGAAAAACCCTTGTTCTTTAGATGAGGGAATGATGATAAGGTGGTAGGAAATGATGGGAATACTCTCCCATTAATTCTTGATAGCTCAAGGTCATTGGTGGTTGTTGTCTATCCTTGATCGAGCTTCCTGTAGCTCACTGTAGTTTCCTATAGCAGTTAGAGGACTTCCCATAGCTGCACGAGAACTTCTTGTAGCATTTCAGGGAAGATGAAATTGATTTATGAGCTCAAGGATGGCATTTATGGATGAAGAGGTGAGTGGTGGTGTTGAAAAGAGAGTGGATGAATGGAGGTGTGAAGAGAAATGGGAGAATTCCCTTGCTTGATGACCATGTCATGCCACTGTTAATAACCATGCAAGATAGAAAAAAGGTTAATAGTCATGGTCTCATCCTAGTTTTTTTTCTTTTGTTTTATTTTTCTTTATCTTTTTGTTTTTTTCAAGACCAGTGGGTTGCCTCAGCCGAGGTTTTCAACTCACTAGCCTTCCCTAGGCACCTCCAAGAGGTTTAAACTCCGGGATATTTTCTTTTTCTTTTCGCTTTTTTTTTGCTCTAGGACTACCTCAGAGAGGTTTTAAATCCTAGATTTCGCCTTGGATGCCTGATGATGGTTTTCACCCAAGCTTATTTATTTTACTTTTTTTTTTTCTAGGAGGGTTGTAAAATGGAAGCTGTGAGGCTCCAAATAACATTTACTTCCATGTTGACTATGTTTATGAACTCTTCCTTGGACATGGGATTTTTCTATACTTTGAGTCTATTACCATTGATAAGTAGAAGAATCCCCTCCTCATCAATGGTTCTGATCTAAAAATCCTCATTGTCATGGAATTTTTCTATCAGATATTGGCCTAACCATCCTACCATCATCTTCCCTTTAAATTCCTTATACCAGGAGTCATATAGAAAAGCCCAATCTCCTTCCTAGAATACTTTCTCTTTGGTGTGACTATCATGCCAATCCTTCCTCTGCAATTGGATGACTTCAGTGTGGAGGAGGGCCTACATTTTGAATTCATATAGGCCATTGAGTTGAAATAATCTTTCTTTTTGTGCCCTTGTGATATCTAAATCCAGTTGAGACACCATTATGAGTGTGTTATATTCAAATTCAATAGAAAGCAAATATTTCATCCCATAAACCAGATCATATGGAGTAAACCCAGTAGTAATCTACTAGGTGGTGTTATAGGCCCAGGTTGCCTCTACTAATATGTCTTCCCAATATTTCTTAGTGCTACTCACTACCTTGGTGAGGATACTTTCTAGTGATCTATTGGTAAACTCTACTTTCCAATTTTCCTTAGGGTGATAGGTAGTAAATGCTTTTTTCTTGATGTTATGCTACCTTAGGAGGTCCTAAATGAGGTGTGATGTGAATTGAGCTCCTGGATCAATGACTATCCCCCTTGGATATCCAAATTTGTAGAACACATTTTCTCCTAAGAATTCAACAACCTTTTTTTGTTGCTACCTTGACAGCCTTTGTCTCAGCCCACTTTTCCAAATAATTAATGCACCCTATGATGTATTTCTTCTCTCCATGTGGTGGATCAATTGGACCAATGAATTCCATGCCCCACTTGTCAAATGGAAACAAGGCCACCTGACATTGTAGAAGCATTTAATCCATGGGTATAGGTTTTCCCTTCCTCTGACACTAGTCACATATGCTGGTATACCTTCTAGCATTTTGATGGAGAATAGGCTAATAGTAGCCAACTTGCAAGGCATTGAAAGTTTTCTTCTTAGCAAAAAAGTGACCCCAAGAGGGCCCATCATGACATGCTAAGAGGATTTCAAAGACTTCCTCTTTATTGAAACATCTCCTTAGGATATGATCTAGTCCCAGTTTGAAAATATTGCCACCAATCCAAGTGAAAGGGCTGCTCTTTCTTACAAATTTTCTTTCTTCCCGGATGAAATATTTGGAGGAAATCTACTAGCAACCAAGGAATTGGTTATGTGAAAAAACTAGGGAGATAATACTAAGCTAGCAAATAAGTTCTCATCTGGAAGCTGATCATCAATCATCTCTTCATTATATGTAGTGTTAGGTCCCTATATTACTAGTATAGTCCCTTATTGTTGTTAGTGTAACCCCCTTATTGTTATTATTGTACCCCTGTAACCCCCATATTTTTATTATTGTGCCCTTAAATTATTATTGTTAGGTCGGCTAGGATTACATTGTGGCCCCACTAGGATTACATTATGGCCCCATGGACTCCTGTATATAGAAACGACGTTTTGTAATTTGTATCATCCAAGAATTTTTCATTCATGTAATGTATTGGAGGTTGCCCCCTCTAAAAGGCTTATTTCTAAGGCGTTGATATCTCTTTTCTTCTATTTTTGGAGATGGTTTCACAACATTTGGTATCAGAGCTTTGGATTCTAGGGTTTCGCTGCTCCAAATAGGTCATCGTAGAATTTTCGCTATAACGTTTTTTCTACGAAATTTCAGAAGCTGAAATTTTTAGGGTGCGAAGCCGAAATCCTAAGGAATATTGTCAAATAATTTTAGAGCTTCGTTCACAACATTTTCAGAGATATGATCTGTGGAAGTTAGGTATTTTTCTAGGCTCCTCAATTTAATCTAAACAGGTCATCGTGCAATTTGCGCTATAAGTTTTTTTCTACGAAGCTTCAGAATCTGAAATTTTTAGGAAGCGAAGAGGAAATCCTGAGAAAAATTTTCACAAAATTTCAGATCTTGGTTTGCAATATTTTCGGAGATATGATCTGTGGAAGGTAATGCATTTTCAGGCTCCTGAATTTCATCTCAAAGAGGTGATTATGGGAAAAGCTTCATAACTCTCTCTCTGAGCATCGGATTGGAGTGCAGTAAAAAATGGTCGCAATTACACAGACTGTAGTTTATTTTATATCAATTTCATAGCTAAAAGAGGAAATAGTGACACGTGGAAAGTCATACAAGTTCGTTCTACTGAACTAGTCCATAATTAGGTCATTGTGGGAGATTGGACATAACTTTGCCTTGGAGAATCCAAATAAAGTCAAACCTGTGGCATTCGAAAGAAAATTTAGAAGGATACCTCAATTCCCAATTTCAGATATTGAAGAGCCACAATCACAAAGATAATCCAATTTCAATATCCAGCTCCTCAAAAGCAAGAAAAAGGTGTGTATTGTTTTTTACGAATTGCATAAGTCTTGTTTGAAGAATCAATTTGGATTGATTCCAAGGGCATATTGTAGAATATATATCAGTATTGGGTTAAAAAAAATGCCCCATAAAAATAATTCAACACCCATTAAGCCTTCAGAAGACTCTGCTATGAATCATTAAGATGAAGAATTGCAACATGATCTATCAAAATTACAAGAGCAAGTGCACCAAATTTCGCTCTCACAAAGAGAAACAAAAAACTAAATGGATGTTTTGAAGAAAGGCATGGAAGAGAAGATGGATGGTTTGAAGAATAACATGGAGGATTTGAAGAAAGGCGTGGAATCTAAGATAGATAGCATGGAATCTAAGATGGATGACATGGAAGCTAAGATCGATGAAAAGATGAAAGACAACATGGAAAACATGAAGGATGATCTAAAAGCAGACATGGAAGGTTTGACAAAGTTGATACAAGAAATGTTTCCTAATGGTGAAAAGATAGTAGAGGAAACTCTTGATGAGAACAAAATAAATGTTAGTCGCGACTTCATAAACTCTAATGTTGGCAGGAAGAACCACCATATTCCAAAAATGGATATGAGGAAGTTTGATGGAAAAGATCCCGTAACATGGATACTACAGATGGAACAATATTTTTATCTCCATAATGTGCAAAACACACAAAAGGTATGCATTGCAACTTTGCATTTAGAACAAAATACAATTGTATGGTGTCGATGGCTTTGATCCCATAAAAAAATTGTCACTTGGTCAATTTTTATGGAGAAAATGATAGCACATTATGAGGATACAAAGAGAAACACCTTCTTTAGCCAATTGATAAATCTCAGACAAAAGGATTTAGTGGGGGAGCACATTGAGGACTTCCAAAAATTGAATATAAGGGTGACTGATATTCTAGAGGAACACAGGATTGATCTCTTCATAGGTACTTTAAAGGATAACATCCAACATGAATTTCGCATTTTGGAACCTGATTCATTGGAGAAGGCATTCAGATTGGCAAGAAAAATTGAATGTAAAGTTATGGCAACAAGGAAGCCTACCACTCACTTCTATAAGGAAGGAAGTGTTGCTACGCCTAGATTTCCACAACCTACAAGGTTGACACCACAACAACTGGAAGAAAAAAGAGCAAAAGGGATTTTCTACAGTTGTGATAGCAAATACACTAAAGGTCATAAGTGTGCTGAGAAGAAATTATTTTACATAGATTGTGAAGAGGTAGAAGAAAATGAACAAGAACAGGATATACACCAAGAACCAGCCCTAGAAGAGGAACAAATGAGTCCAACCATATCATGTAATGCATTGGCAGGAATTACCACTCGTCAAACTCTCAAGATAGAAGGAAATATCAAGAAGAAAAAGGTAATAGTGTTGATTGATTCAGGTAGCACCCATAATTTTATTCATTGTAAGGTAGCCAAGGAATTGAATTGTTTCCTATACCCAGCACCAGAATGTCAAGTGATGGTTGCAAATGGAGAAACTATCCATTGCTCTGGAAAATGCCATAATATTAAGCTAACCATGGGGGAATATGTATTGAGTAGTCCAATGCTTTCCATTCCTATGGGAGGTGCTGATGTTGTACTAGGAGTACAATGGTTACAATCTTTGGGGATGGTAGCTTTTAATTATCAAAAACTTTTCTTGATTTTTTTTTCATAAGGAAAGGAAGTCTAATTATGGGGTATTGCAGGGAAGCCAGGAAATATAATAAGCTCTAATGTCGTGACAAATCTTCTAAAGAAAAAACAACAAGGCGTAATTGCACAATTATGCTCACTAGAAGTTCCTACATCAAAATCATCTATTTTTGTAGATCTCCAACAAGTCTTGGAAAATCATTCCAAGGCCTTTGAAACTACCAAAGGAATCCCACCTATTCTTGATCATGATCATGCTATTCATTTGATTCCAGGAAGTGTTCCTCCAAACATCAGGCCTTATAGATATCCTTATGTCCAAAAGAGTGAAATTGAACGTATGATTGCAGAAATGTTGGAGGCGGGTATAATTAAACCTAGTCAAAGTTCTTTCTCTGCTCCTGTAGTATTGGTACACAAGAAGAATGGATCATGGCGCATGTGTCCAGATTATAGGGAGATCAATAAGCTATTATAGGGAGCTCAATAAGCTCACCATTAAAGATAAATTTCCCATTCTTGTGATTGATGAATTATTGGATGAATTACATGGAGAAATTTATTTTACCAAGTTGGATCTTCGTTCAGGATATCATCAAATTAGAATGAAGACCGAAGATATTCCAAAAACAACATTTCAAACTCATGAGGGTCATTATGAATTTTTGGTCATGCCTTTTGGCCTTACCAATGCACCTTCTACATTTCAAGGGTTGATGAATTCCATTTTCAAACCCTTCCTTAGAAAATTTTTGCTAGTATTTTTTGATGATACACTAATCTACAGTAGGTCTTGGAATGATCATGTTGAACATGTTGACGGGGTGCTCAAAATAGTGTAGGAGAAACAATTATATGCAAAAACATCCAAATGTTTCTTTGGAGTACAAGAGGTGGAATATCTGGGTCATATTGTATCTCACGAGGGCGTTAAGGTAGACCATAACAAAATTAAAGCCATTAAGCAATGGAAAGTCCCCACAACAATAAAACAGTTGCAAGGATTTCTCGGGTTAACGGGGTATTATCGCAAGTTTGTTAAGAATTATGGGAGAATAGCAGCACCTCTAACAACATTATTGAAGAAAGATGCATTTTCATGGACTCCTGAAGCAACTAAGGCCTTTGAACATCTTAAAGAGGAAATGTGCCTAACACCGGTCTTAGCTACGCCAGACTTCACAAAAACCTTTATTGTGGAATGTGATGCCTCAGGAAATGGAATTGGTGCAGTTTTAATGCAGGAAGGAAGACCCATTACTTTTGAAAGTTGTCCAATCAAAGGAAAGTATTTACAGAAACCTATTTATGAGAAGGAAATGTTAGCAATACTGCATGCACTAAAGAAATGGTGAACTTACCTAATGGGAAGACACTTCAAGGTAAAAACTGATCATGATAGTCTTAAACACTCTTTGGAACAAAGACTATCTTCAGAAGAGTAGCAAAAATGGGTCACAAAGATGTTGGGTTATGACTTTGAAATAATCTACAAAAAAGGGAAGCTTAATGTTGTTACACATGCATTCTCAAGAAAGAATGCAGAGGTGGAAGCATTGCTTTGTGCCATTTCTATTATCCAACCAGATTGGATAACTGAAGCAAGAGATGAATGGAAGAAGGACAAAGAAGTATGGACACTCATTCAAAATTTGCAGCAAGATCCTAGTACATTTGATACATTTAGTTGGAAAAATGGTTCCTTATGGTACAAAGATCGCTTATATATTTGTAAGAATTCCCAACTAAAACAAAATATTCTTTTGGAATTGCACACTTCTCCTTTAGGAGGACACAGGATTTTTAAAAACTTTCCACAGGGTGAAGAAAGGATTTTTTTGGGATGGCCTTAAATCTGATATTCAAAAGTTTGTGGCGGAATGTTTGGTTTGCCAGCAGAATAAGTTGAGACAATTAAGACCCCGGGACTTCTAAAACCTTTATCCATTCCAAGACAATGTTGAGAGGAGATTTCAATGGATTTTATCATAGGTCTACCTAAGTCTGAAGGAAAGAGTGTCATCATGGTGGTAGTTGATAGACTTACCAAGTATGCACACTTTTGTGCATTATCTCATCCATTTAAAGCAAGTACGGTTGCTACTACATTTATGGACAGAATTCAAAAGCTACATGGAAGCCCAAGGGTTATTGTGAGCGACAGAGATCCCATTTTTACTGGAAATTTTTGGACGGAGTTATTTTCTTGTTTGGGTACTCGATTAGCTCATAGCTCATCTTATCATCCTCAATCTGATGGTCAAACTGAGATAGTAAATAAATGTTTGGAAGGATATCTTCGTTGTTTTGTATCTGATAAACAAACACAATGGGTCATGTGGTTACCTCTCGCTGAATGGTGGTATAACACTTCCTTCCATACTGCAGCAAAAATGACCCCATTTATGGCACTTTATGGATATCATCCACCATCCATCACATCATCTTTAAGAGAAAATTCGAAGGTTCAAGCAGTGGAAGATCACATTGAGCATCAATAAGAAGTTCTCCAACTCTTAAAGGATAACCTGAATTTGGCACAAAATCGAATGAAACAACAGATAGATCAACATTGCAGTGAGAGAAGTTTTGATGTAGGAGACTGGGCATTTTTATGGCTACAACGATACAAACAAATGTCCCTTATGCAAGCTAAGAAGGATAATAAATTATTGCCAAAGTACTATGGTCCTTACAAGGTGTTGTAAAATATTAGTACTATGGCATACAAATTGGAGCTTCCTACTTCTTCATGAGTGCATCCAGTTTTCCTTGTTTCATGCTTAAAGAATGTTATAGGTGAAAATATTCCAGTTCAAACAATATTGCTAGAACTTGATGAGGAAGGAAAAATCAAATTGGAACCTGAAGCGGTCACGGAAACAAGAACTCGACAACTACGAAATCGGTCAATTTCAGAGTATCTCATCAAGTGGAAGAACTTACCCACTAAAGATTCTACATGGGAGGATGATAATTTTATAAAGAAGCACCCAGAGCTACTCAAGCATTGAGGAAAACACTTTTTTGAAGGAAAGGGGCATGTTAGGTCCCTATATTACTAGTATAGTCCCTTATTTTTGTTAGTGTAACCCCCTTATTGTTATTATTATACCCCTGTAACCCCCATATTGTTATTATTGTGCCCTTAAATTATTATTGTTAGGTCGGCTAGGATTACATTATGGCCCACTAGGATTACATTGTGGCCCCATGGACTCCTATATATAGAAAGGAGGTTTTGTAATTTGTATCATCCAAGAATTGTTCATTCATGTAATGTATTGGAGGTTTCCCCCTCTAAGTGGCTTATTTCTAAGGCGTTGATATCTCTTTTCTTCTATTTTTGGAGCTAGTTTCACAACATGTAGGCAAAGTGAGTCTAGACAAAAAATCTGCAACAACATTTTCTTTCCCGAGCTTATCAATAATAGTCAAATCAAATTGTTGCAACAATAATAACCATCTAATAATTCTAGTATTTTCACCAAGTTTTTTCATTAAGTATTTAGTTGTTGCATGATCAATATGCATGAAAGTTTCATACCTGGTAATATAATGTCTGAATTTATTCAAGGAATGGACAATAGCTAAAATCTCTTTCTTAGTGACAGTGTAGTTCAATTCAAACATATAAAATTTTTTGTTGATGAAATAAATGGAATAGGGTAAATTATCATCCATTTGTCACAAAGATTCACCCACAAGTTTATCTGATGCATCAGTATGAATATGGAAAGGCAGAGCCTAGTTGGGACCCCAAAGTATAAATATAGTGGTCAATGTTTCCTTTATGATTTCAAAGTCTTCTTGACAAAGACATGACCAATAGAATTCATAGTTCTTCATCGGAAATCTGAACAATGGTGAATCCACCTTGCTAAAATCCTTGATGAATCTCCTATTATAACCATCCAAGCCCAAGAAACTCCTGACATCCCTCTACTTTTGAGGAATAGGTACCCTTTTTATGATCACAATTGGTTTTGGGTCTAATTGTATCTCTACCTCAGATATGAAGTTTCCAAGGAAAATCCATGCCTCCTTCAAAAATCCACACATCTCAGGACTCACAGAGATATGCATTTCAATTCCTCCCCTTGGGACTTTACCCAAAATGGAGAGGGCCTCTTGGAAATCATACCCATAGTGAGTAAAATAATCCATGTATATTTCCACATAATCATGGACAAGCTTAGAAAAAATTCTTAGGACTGCCCTCTGAAAAGTAGTAGGGAAATTTCATAGGAAAAATGGAAGAAATCTCTAAGAAAATTTGTCACAAGGACATGTAAATTTGGTCTTGTCATGGTCTTAATCTCTTATCTAGATCTAATTGTAACCACAAAATCAATCCAAGAAAGAGAATAAATTCTTCCCTGCAAGACCATCCAATACATGGTCAATGAACGACAAAGGGAAATATTATTTCTTTGTGGCTTTTTTCAACTCTCTGTAATCAACATATAACCTCCATTTCATATTCTTCTATGGGACTAAGACAAGTTAGGCACTCATTCACTCTTTTATATGGGGTATATGAACCCTGCATCCAACAAATTCTGTAATTCATCCTTTACTATGTCCTTCAAGGTAGGATTCATTGTGCTCTAAGGTCGATGCATAGGCTTGCAGTGGGCTTGCATCCCTCTTTGATGTAAATATGGTTGGCGCATGATGAGGGATGGACCCCTTTCATTTCTTTGTAATCCCAAGAAAAAGCATCTAACTTCTCCCTCAGTAGCTGACACAATTTTTCTTCCGCTTTGGTCAAGAGAGATGGATTGATATTTAAGGTTCTGGATGGGAAAAATTCTACAATATTGGCAGATTTAGGGGCTAATTCAACTAAGCATATCTCATTTCAAGGGCTCCTTTCATATTCTATCACTAGTTCATCAAGTGGAATGTAATTGCGGGGTTGGTTTCGAAGGATATGGTTAATGAGGTCATCTTCATGAGGTTTCCCCCAAATGATAAAAACATATAAGGTACAAACATGGTATGTTGTCACATGGTACACTTCATCTGCTTCTTCTTCCTATATCCATAAAGGTAGATCATATTCAATGGAAGGCTAGGTACGAAGACATAACATTGGTTATTTTGAAAAGGGCCCATTCTTGATGGTCGTGTTCCTATCCCTACAACTGATATAAGCATTGGAAGTGGCCAACCAAGGTCTTCCTATAACGTGACATTAACCATTAAACTTTGGTTTGGGTTGAAGTACCAGGAATTCAATAGGATAACCCCAAGAGTCAATGGATACCATAACATCCTCAAAAAATTTGTGAGGGGCTACTGTGGATCTATTTGCAAGTTTCAGAACTATAGTGGTCTTTCTCAAAGATCCCTGGAGGTTGAGCTTCAGCATGGTTTCTTTGTTCATCACATTGATTGTAGCCCCAATATCAATCAACGTATCAAGGATAATGCCACCATAAATGTGTACATCCACTTTTGGACTCACAGGGTCCAAGTAGTTTGGAGAATCACTCTCCCCTGCATCAAATCAGATAATTGATCTACAACATTGATAGTGGGAGTGTCTCTCTTATTTCTCCTAGGTTTTTTGAATAATTTTTCATTGATAAGAATATTATATATGGGGAAATCCTTAATAGCATGGATAAGGGTTATATTTACACACAAATTCTTCAATTCTCCCTAAATTTCAATCTATTTTGGGTTGTGCTAGCTAGAATGGATGAAACACCTTGGAAAATGAGGTGGATTTACTTGGGGGGTAATCTCTTCCTTTTCCTCTTAAACCTCTTCATTTGGAGATGGTGGATGGTTTTCTGGGAACCCTCTCCCAGGTCTAAGTTTAACCTCATGGATCTCCACAACATACTCATGGTAATATGTCTCTCCATTGTAGACCTGTTGTGCATGTTTTTTATTCGGGTTCGTATTAGGTTGATAAAGCATATAATATTTCTTAGATGGAGCAAGATGAGTGATTTGAGGTTGAGGTTGGGGTGGAGGAAGTAAAGTAGGAGATTGGTTTAGTTGAGGCCTCCACCTTTGTGGTGGGTTGCTTCACTGAGGAGGTTAAGGAGCATATGGCTGAAATGGTTGATTGATAGGTTGAGGATGATATGGAGTGACAGAAACCCAAGAAGGAGGTGTTGGCCATGATGGATGAGTAGAAGAATACCAAGGCCACAAGGGTGCATTATTGTTCAAATTTTAGTAAGAATAAGGTGCACCTTGCATGGCCTATTGGTATGGTGAAGGTCCTCGAGGCCTTATTTTATTTATAAAGTAGAGTTTCTCTGGTCCACCTTCCACCCCTTCGTATATAGCTTTTAGGTTGGGTAAGGAAGGGAATTTTTTGTTGGATGGTTCTCTTCAGAGACTGAGAAAACCTCTATGACATTCATTGGGAATTCATTCCTAGGATGTCTTCTCATGCATCTAGGGAAAATTATAGCTAGGGTTCTTTCTGCCTCCTCTTGTTTCCTTTTGATCTGCATTCTATAAATTTTCAAGGACAATGTATGCAACATTTCACTCTTGAAGTCCTCTAACATGCTCCCTATTTC
This sequence comes from Pinus albicaulis, assembly GCA_034641835.2. Lineage (NCBI taxonomy): Eukaryota > Viridiplantae > Streptophyta > Pinopsida > Pinales > Pinaceae > Pinus > Pinus albicaulis. The sequence continues at coordinate 601,616,980 of CM076575.1, read as the reverse complement.
ACTTTTGATGGATAAGGTGGAGGAAGAGGTATTGGCTAGGCGTTAATTACTTCGAAAATTTTTTGGGCTGCCTTGGAATGATTTCTTAACATAGTCTTGATGTCATCATAGGAAAATTGGTGGATATCTTCTCCAGATAGCATATTGAGGGTTTCCAACACTTCCTCCTTGATCCCTCAAAGAAGAACTAACTTGAGTGATCCGGGATCAAGGGTGTAGTTAGCCCTTTTGTAGTTCAATTGAAACATATCCTCGTAATCTTCTAGACATTCATCGGGCACAAGGGTCATCGTAAAGATTTCTTCGTTGGTTTCTTTGGACCTACAATATTATATGTACTTGTTGTTGAAGGACTCTTGCATTTGGGCCTAGGTAGTGATGTTTTCCCTAGGAGTACCCACGAACTAGCATAAGGCTTCATCCTTGATGGTAGAGGGGAGAAATTTAATTTTTTTTTCATTTGAGGCATAGTCATAAGTCATAAGACAATAACAAACTCAAACATGAAAGTTTCAGGGTCTTCAGAAGTTAAGCAATGAAAGTGTGGAAGGGATCAAGGGCTGATTTTTTTCATCCTATTCTCTCCATTAGTTTCCCTGATGGGAAAAACTCCTTCACTATTGTTCTTATCCATAGATTGAATAGGTGAAGCAAGTTCCTCTTCTTCCCCAATAGGTTCCTCAATTTTTTTAGTTTTTTCACCTAGAGGGTATTCTAACTCACATTCATTGAAGAAGAGAGAAGGTTGACTGTGTGGGGATGTGGGGGTTTTTGGTTGAGATTTTCCTTGGTTTTCCCTACTCCTATGATGCATGAAACAAAAACAAAAAAATTCTTTTTCACTTTTTCAAATTGTATGCAAACAAAATCAGAAAAAAATGCTTAAAGCAAGAAAAAGCATCTACTTAGACACATCCCTGGAAATGACACCAAAAATTGGTGGGCTCTTGTATCGCACCAAGAGTGCTGAAACTCTCAAGGGAAACTCAGCTTTACTTATCAACCCAAGGTTTATACAAACATAGAGGTGATAGTGCTATATGTACAACCGATGGATTCTATGCATACAACCCTCAACTAGGTCTTCTGGTCAAAATTACTTCAAGGCCATTCCTTCAACTTGATTAAAAAATAGATAACTAATCTAATGCAGGGAATTTCTTCTACTTTAAGACAAATTTAATGTCTATCAAACTTCTAATTTCAATCAAAAATGAAAATAAATCATAAACAATTAACCTAATTGCAAAAATAGGAAACTATGCTATGGGAAATCTTTCATCTAATTATCCATTCATTTGCAGTAAGGAATATATTTTATCATCACACAGTTCATCAAAGCATAAAAAAAATCCTATATACTATTCTTTCAACTTTTATTTGCAGGTAAAACTCATTTTCACTTCTGAAATGAATTGAAACCCTAAAATATACTATGTTTTTGCAGAAAGCAAGGAATGAGCTTTGGAGTGGCCTAAGAGTCTCTTCTAATCTTGAATTCGCAGCGGGGGGTCAATTGCATCCTATTCTAGGCTAAATGGTAAAAAATGAGCTAAAATAGAGTGAAGAGGCAGCTTACATCGCTTCTACAGGAAGTTACTATAGGATTTCATGTAATTGCTATAGGATGTCCTAAAATGCTACATGAAACAGGACGAGAGGTTTTCAAGGAGGGAAAAGGTTAAAAAAAGGTGTGGAAGGTGGAAGAAGGTGGAATGAGGTGAGGGAGAGGTGTCCAAAACCTCCAGCCAAGCTTAGAACCATTGAGAGGCATGTTTTTCACTTCGAAGGCGGCTCACAATGGTGGTGAACGTAGTTTCACAAAACAGGGTTTTGGTGGCAGCTTTAGAGGGTGGAGAGAAGGAGGATGACTGAGATGAAGATTATCCTTTCCCTATAGCTATATAAAACCCTAATATAAATACATATTAATGCATTTATTATTGACAAATCATCATGTTAACAAGTCGAAAATATGATTTGAATGGAAAAATCCTACTTAATCTATGCTAACATATAATCTAACACAAATCCAACTCCTAACTTATAGTGAGAACATGATGAGTATGATAATGAAACTATGTACCTTTCCAAGAAATCATAAATACAATACTTTTGATATGTGGTTGGAGATCTATCACCCTCAAGCTCCCATGAGAGAGGTGATGAAGAGATGTTGCAATCACAATTTTGATGTATTTTTGATGCTACTGAAATTTTAATAGTATAAACAAGATACTCAAACATAAAGAGAGAATATGAATACAAAAGAGGGACTTAGCCAATGGTTTGGGCCCTAAACCAAAAGCATCAACTCTCTCAGACTAAATCAATTATGTAACAAGTAACTTATCATTATCATTGCATAAAAAGGTCTAGTACATCATACGACGGTAAAAAACAACACTAAATCATGGCTCAAGAGATACCTAGATGAATACAAAGTTTGAATCCTAAGGAGGTCTTGCATATGCTTATTTATACAAATGGGTAGCTACCAACAACTCCCTAAAAAGTAGGAATAAGTCTTCCTTGATCTCGACAAAAAGTGGATCTTGGCTCGTCACAACTGTCACTTTTCTTGACTGCATTTTCCTTCGAGCTATTGGGAGAGATCTTGATGAGATATTGGTTGATTAAGAGAGTTAAGGAGGTGGAAAAACATCCTATAATTTGTCCTTTTTTCTGCTTTGAGCCCTTAGGTGGAAAATACCTCAAAAAATAGCTTTATTTCTTACAATTAATTCAGATTAGGAAACAAGAAATGATAAAAATTATACACCCTTCTCATTAAGAATACTATGAAAAAAATATAATAAATTTGAAATAGAGATGACCTAATAGCTAAAATATGCCATTTTAACCTATTAAAATATGCCTAATGATGGGCCTCATCAGTTACTAATGGAATGATGATCCAATGGAACCATCTCATATGTGTAGACAAGGGCCATCGCTCATCAACAATTTTGTAGTTAGGTTTGATAAAATGGTGAGACTTTCCAATCACCCCTCACTTCCCCTCATAATGATCAATACAACACATGTGAGAATCTCTGTGAAATTTTTTTGTCTTGGTGAGAGTTCCACTGTGGAACTTCAGAGTTAGATGGCATCCCAGAAGGAAATGGGGTGATAATTAGAGGGTGATTGAGGATAAAGGATATCAAATTAGCATCAAGGAAAATAAGAGTATAGGATAAATGATAATATTATTCCACTGCTTACCATATGTCATTTCCAAGAAATTTCTGGCATGCTCAATAAAATTTGGAAGTGATTCTGTTCCAAATGATTTTCGTTTATGAATATCATAAAATTTTATTCCACCCATTACATATTAGTCCCTTTAAGAAGAATAGTGTTTTGATTAATTGTGACAAGTCTCAGAATACTTATAGTGGTTTTTCATATATCAAGTCTTTTGTCTGAAATTGTCTCTAATAGAATGGATTGAAAATGCCCCATGATTTCTTTATGTCCCTCCACTCTTTTATTGTTGGAGTTTTTTATGTTGATAATTATGATATTTAGCCTATGATTAATCATATATGGATGAAATAATTTAGAGTTTCCTTCCCTTCCTTGAGCCATTGAATGTGTGTTTTTTCTTTCCAAAATGAAGGTTGTTTTTTATTGAGGTCTTCAAGATGAACTTCTATTATTATGTATTGTTGAGTACTAGCCATTTCCTACTCCAATATTATTTTTTCTTTAAATATATTTCCAAAATTTACAATATTACATTCTTTGAGTTTTTGTTTTACGAGTTTTATTCTTTGCTAAAACCTAAACATGATAGTTCTAGAAATGTTGTCAGATTCTTTCCACCATTTCATAATATTAGTGAGGAATTCTAAATGTCTTAGCTGAAAGGCTTAAAATCTAAAATGTTTTTCATGGGGAACACATCTAGTTAAGAGAGAGAGCTAGCAGCCAATGGCCTAAGGCAAGGCTTGAAAGAATAGTTGCTTCAAAGGATATACATGAGAGTGCTAATAATTCAACAATTAGGGACCTGTCCCATAAGGAAATTGGGGATGGGCCTATTCTCTTGTTATTCAATGTGAATAGACCATTATTTTTGTCTATATCCACTATTTTTTCTTTCTATTCTCATGACGATCTTTAATTAATTTAAAGTTTCCACAAATAATCCAATGATTTTATCACAAAACTTTAGATTTTTTATGAAGGTTTGGCATGAAAATGTTTTTTTTCAATGGGGAGTTGGGACAATATACAGTTTTTATAAATATGGCATGAGATGAGCCTGTTGGTTCTAACTGGACTGTCAAAATTCTAAAATATGAGAAGGAATATTCTAAAGAAACAGAGATATGGTTCTAAATTATTATGTTTCCTCTAAAATCCCCTTGGGAATATTGCGATAAATAATCACGTTTTCCCATATATATTTCAATGTATTTCTGAAGGATTTATGGGAACACTTATTTTCCTGGATTAGAAGGATACCTAGATTTTCTTGACGATTTTTTTTCTTTCAGAGCCATTTTTTTATTTTTTTTGTTAAGATTCTTAGCATTCCACATTATTATTTTAGTTGAAAAAATTGATAATATGGATGGAAAATGACATTCATTGGTGCAATTATACTCATATTTACTAAATAATCACCTAGATCTTATATTAATTGACCATTGATTTTTTGGCCTCATTTTTTTGGCTCTCTTAGGACACTTAACAAGTAACTTAAAGAATTTATTTTCAATTTATGGAGAGAAAAATAACGGATATGGGGAGATTTATTACATATATTTTTTGGCCTAGCATATGGTTAGCTCCTAATTCTTGATATATACCCCATATAATAATTTGAACTTACTCTTCTGGAATGGCTATTAGATCATTACCCTTCTATTCTTCGACTAGCGTTCCAAGATCTATATACGGTGAGTCGAGGTCTTCGAAATAAATGCATATGAAAGCCCTTGGGTGTCACATTCAATTTATAAATTTTCCTAATTGAGATGGGTTGTGATTGTTTAGTTTGCCTTCTCTGATTGTTGAAGTTATTGCTTCGATGTTTGTCCAATTTATTCCATCATCGCCTCCCCCCTCCCTCTCCAAAATTCATTTACTCTTATTTCTGATGTTGGAGGACGTGCATATAATTTTATGGTGTATGTTTCTGAATTGTTGTCTTGAGTATTATTTTCAGTGATATTATAGTGATTGATTATTCTTCAAATACCTTTTGATGAACATATTGATTTCCTTGTTCTACTTGTTGTGTTTGATTGGCAGGGAATATCTAAATAGTTGAGCATATTCATGGAACCTATGACATCTGAATAATTTTTTTAATAATATATTAGCTGCTCCTATATTATTTCATTGCTTCTCGATTTAATAATGGTTGGAAGGGGCTTGGATATACATAAATAAACAAAAATGCATGCATAGGAGGTGTATCTCATCTACATGGTTATATCTCATACCACGACAAAATGGCTAATAATATTGATCAGACTCTTGAGAATTATAGGGTTCCAAAATTCCTATGTAAGGAAATAGAGGTGAATCCAAAATGAGAGGATGTGAAGCATTGCTTGTTAGGGTTGAATGGTTGAACCCGGGGTTTCATAAACATCCCATACGAGTTCTTGAAGTAGGATTTTCCTTAGAATATTTTATTCCTATGCTCAATGTTGTTGAATATTTTTGTGAATAAATCCTTGCATATTATCCTAAGTTCTAGATCCCATTTTACAGTTAATTTATTTGATATCCAACTCAGAAGAATTCGCTCTAAGGGCCATAGGTCAATAAATTTGTAGATGATTGCATGTTATCTCACATGTTCAACTTTCCCTCCAATTTATTTTGCAAGTATTTAGAAAACATATGTTTTGGATGCCTATGGAAGACATGATGTATTTAATTTTTTATTTTTCATTAGTGGTTTCATGGTGTTTCTGGCTACATTAGGATTTCTATGTGTGGTGGTGTTAACTCTCTGATTTGACAATTTTTGGGGATTGGCAAAATTGTTCAATTTATGTAGGGAATTTGAGTGCATCCTACTTCCTACAACATTTATAAAGGGCAAGTTGTGTCTGTTATCACTCTGAAATTTCCAAAGGTTGTTCTTGCGTTAAAAAGAAATATCAGAGGTAACTACAAACCACATTTGGAGCTTAGGATATAGCCTTCCTAAACTCATATAGGGATCTCTCTATATGATTTAACTTTGTTTTTATCAATGGATATTAGGCTAGTTATGTATTCTTGGTTGGGTTGATATTTTATTAGTTCTGGTTGGTTTGTGGAATTGATGATTTAGATGAATAGTTAATTTTCCATTTTCCATTCGGCTATGGAGTCAATATGATTTGAAACAGAACAAAATCAAATTATAAAGAAAGTGTTACATGGCAATATAGGTGAGCAATATCAAATGTAAAGGCTAAATTGTGAAGTGATCTTTCAATCAGGATCAAGGAGAAATTAAGAATTCTTTAAACCAGATAATGAAGAATCATGAAGAGGTCAATTGGGATCATAGGGCAATTAATAATTCTCTAAATCAGATATCCGAAGAAAACACATAAATGTATAATAGTTAAAATCAAAGTGTAATTTTTAAGAAAATTCTACAGTAATATTCCTCTTATAATATTCATATTTAGAACACATATAAGTTTATGGAAAACTTATAAATAAAACATGAATAATTGAAATTTATACTTCACTGAGATAGCTCAACACATGAATCCTATAACGAGGTCTCTTTATAACTTGTTCAGTCTTTCGACTGGAAACTGGTATAATAACCCTTTAGCAAAGGATCAGTTAGCTACTGAAATATTCAGAAATACACACTTGACCGACCCTTGATACTTCAAATGATGAAGTATTTATACAACATTTTACAAAATATCCTATCTAGTGACTAGGATTTATACTAGGAAAATAAAATACCTTCATGCAAAAAGATAGTGACACCTTTTAATTGACTGGTATCTGGCCCTAATTCTTTGCTTGTTGTTATATGTTTGTTCTTTCATATGTATTTTCTTTCATCCTTTATATTAAATCACACCACTTCTCCCACGTTTCTTCATCTCGGATTTTTATTTTCATCATCATGCGGTAAATCTCATCTGCCTCTTAATATTTGGCAAAAGTAGGCTTATTTACAAAAATATGATTTACCTCATGCTAGAGGTAAAAGAAGTTTTCTAGAGTTTGTAAGAGTACCTTGCCTGTGGGAATGCCCTTCATTGAGGAAATTTATGATGTTTCTTTGGCCACTTCCCTTAACTTCTTGACATAATCCTCATGCCTCATGAGTTTTTGATTTATGACTATAGGATAGGCAGACCCTTCTATCTCAATACATCAAACATGATAAAAAATTTGTTCACTGCGAGTTCCATGGTTTTACATTAATCTTCAAGCTGTAGCAGTAGATTTCTTTGTTTAAATCACTTTCCTTATTTCTAGGATAGTATCTATTCTATCAGCTATCTCGAGCTCTTCCAATTCATACTTATTTTTAGAATTCAGGAATTTGACTATTTCAGAGGCTTCCTCTTGTTTCTTTCTAAGATTGGCTTTGACTTTTTGAATTGGTTCACCAAATTCCTTAACTAAGTCATTCTTCTCAAATATAATCTATATAGAAGGCCAAATATCATTATCTGAGTTAATGATATTGGCCCACAATTGCTATTTTTCTTGGGCTAAAGGCTTTGTTAATGACAACTCTTTGTCTAGATTGTGGATTTTGTCAGTTAGTCTATTTTCTTTTTGTACTTTAGCTTGATGTGCTACTTCTTCCAATTTCTTTTCATTCTCTAAGCTATTTACCTGTTCTTTGAGTTTATTAATCTTTTTAGTCTAAATATACATATCTTCCATTGATTTAATTAATTTTTTGGCCCGATTAGTGGGATGAGTTGTTGGTATTGATGATGTTGATGTAGATACTGGTGCTGATGTAGATACTATGGGAGTAGCAGTAATGGGAATAGCCTCCATGCTAGCTTGTTTTTCCTTTACAAGCTTATCCATCTCTATCTCCATTTCCTTTAGTTGAGTTGTCAACTAGATGATTAAATTCATCATCTCATCCTTTTGATTGCCTGTCTCTAAAACCTCCTTGGTTTGTGGATGTTTAGTAGTTGGTAGCTTTAACTGTTTCCTCAGTGCATCTATGTCTGCATTTTTCTTCTTTATAAGTTCTTCTTCTGCCTTGATATCAATTAGATTATAGTGAATCTCAATTACCAACTCTTCTAGTGATTTAATCCTGTTGTCTTTTTCTTGTGATGAGGCTCTTTCTAGCTTAATTGTGACAATATTTTCTAGGGAGTTTTGCAACTTCTGGACACTTAGAGATTGATGTGTTATGGTTGAACATATCATCTCTCCTGCCTGCTTGTGGAATTCAATTTGGTCAATTCGATGCACGTCCTTGGCAGGAACTTCAAAGATTGTTTTATTATAGTCTTCTGAGGTTTTGGGGGCCTGTACTTTCGGCTGTAGGAATGTCATCTGCATTTTATTTGTCCTGTGGTCAAAACCTGAAAGCAAACTACTCTGATCACTGGGAGTTTTATTCCAATATTGTGCATATGTAACAACCTTCACTCTTTTATTTTTAATTTTAATCTCTTTATATTTCTCAATGATGTTCTTTTCCTTCTCAACTGGCTTACTGGATGTTGAAATCTCTGCACTATTTTTCTTTTGAATGATTTCTTCCCTAGAAGATGATGATAGAGGTATTTATTCTATATGTGGTGTAGGTGCATCATTTATGATAACAATCTCTCTTTCAATTGTCACTTCCTGCTCTATTATTGGGTTCAGCTTTTCCTTCTTTCTGTACATAACCTTGAATTTATTATCAGATGTAGTTTCTGATGAGTATGAGCCTTCTTCTCTAGAAATTTTTGAGTTTCTATCTTGTGGGTCTAGAGTATGCAGAATTGATCTAGTATCAAGTTGCTCCTCCATCTCCTTTAGAGTATTTTCCAACCACTCTGACTGATTGGAATATTTCTCTATCTCAGATTTATGGATGAAAGGGGTGAGTTTAGACTTAATTATTAATTTGTTTATGACAGCCAAGGGATCATATGACCATTTGAAACTGTTGCTGAACTTTAACTCCTGTAGGCATATGTCTGCTTCCTTTCCATCATTCCTATTGTTGCATACAAAGGGCCCTAGTTGGATTTTTATCTTGAACTGAGTTTTATTTTTGGTTGAAAGGAATTTTATCTCATCAGAATTCAAGATCTATATAATATAATCTAAGGAAAATATCCTCATTGGGAGGTATTTGGGAAGCTTTTACGAGAGTAGTTGGCTTCGATACACTCTGATCTCTGTGTGATTTAGGTATAAATACCAGTCTCTTGTCTTGCTCTAGTCAGATAAGTGTAGAAATTTTCCTGGTTTCAATGTTGTTGCTAAGCATATTAACCACTAGATATACAAAAGAATTAATAAAGTATTTGAAACTAAATTCATTATAATCCTTTCAGATCAAGGATGTCCACAAGATTACAGGCTGGGGATTACCCTCTATGTCTAGTTTTTGTAGATTGACTATAAACCTTTTAGACTTAAAGTATATGAATAAATGAAATATTATTGATGAGTATCTGAACACTCCTTCTTCTAGCAGTTTGATCAGCTGCTCATGCATGGCATCTACCAAGAATTGTGAAAAGTTAAAAAGTATATATGGAGGTAGGCTTGGGAAAAGGGTAGAGAGGAAACCAAGGATGGTTTCATCTACACTCTCATCAGTAAAATATCCTAGGATACATGACATCATGATCATAATCTTCTTGGTTCGTTATGAAAACATGGTAGCAAAGTATGGTGGGTTTTTTTTAGGAGATTGTACAGATTGAGGGAGGAAATTCTAAAAGATTTGAAACCTCTTAGGAAAATATAGATTTATTTAAAGCTCAGTGAGGGTTTCAATGGACAAAGGAAATCCCTCTAGTTGTGATGGAATCTACAGCATTTGGTTAATGGACTGGGCAGTGATAGTAATTAGGATTTCTTGGTCAGCTGTGACTATAGCTCTTTCATTTGGAAAATAGCTGAGTTGGCAAAGTCTGATGACTTCTGGGAACTGGTATGTCTGTGGAAATGTGTATTTTGGTAGGTTAGGGTCCCACATATGTATATCATCTGCCTGATCAACAAATTTGTCATGTCTCTAGCAATGGAACTCCAAAAGATTTCTATCAGTCACAATGTCAATTACTTTAAATTGCTTATCGGCCAAAGGAGTGTGGTCGACATCTATTAGGGGTGGTTGCAGAGGGTTTACAATTTGGACGATTTGGGAAGCCATTAATTTGATTCAATTTAATAATTAATTAGCTTATTTGATGGTGTTGGGTATTATAATTACCTGGAATATCGAGATTTTGGTTGTGGAAGGGGTCAACGTAGAATCAGGGGCTTCAATCTTGATTGGCACTAGCTTTTCCATAAATTCACAAAGATAGGGAAATGAATGAAATGGTGAGGTTTTATATTTTTGAGGCTTGGTGGTTTATAACATGCCGAATGATGGCTTGGTGGTTTGGGTAGGAGCGGGTGCAATAAAACCTGGTGGCGGCATGTGGTAGGTGAGTGGGAGGATAAAAACACCCATTTTGCACCCCTTGGTTTTAAACATCGAACGTCGGGGGATGTGAAATGGATTATTGGTCGTTAGATCTGTCGACGATAATAAAACGGTTGACGGGGTTTGAGTTTTTAAAATAGTGTTGGGCCAGAATTGAGGTATTTTCTCACCCTATGATTACCTCAAATTACCATACCTTTTTAAGAATTTCTCTTCACCTAACAGTAAAATAAAAGGAAGGTTAATGAAAAATCAAGACAAATAAACTAATGGTAAAACGCATGATCAAAATAACAAAGATTTGACTTGTCTCATCTCTATTCGCAAGAAAATGAAGCAGCTCGATCGACCCAGGCCAAAAGACAGCTGACGAATAGAGATCATGAATCCACAATAACCCCTAGGACAAGTGGAAGGTGGAAAGATAGATCCATATCCGAAAATCTCAAACGATAGTCACGCTCAGCGGGCTATCGTTTGGAAAAGATAATTCTACTAAGAAGAAACACCTTTAAAAGGGCGAAGGATGAACGATATGGGGGAGTTGAATAGGATTTTCCTTCTGTAATCAACGTATCAGGACAAAACCATTTAGTTGTATTCCTGTATCACCATCCAGTTTAATAAAGAGTTTTGATGTTTTGAATAACCATATTTTGAATTTCTCATCACGTTAGAACTTCTGGTGGTTTGGGCCCAACCCTTGGGAATTTCCTCACCGATTTCTGTGTTGTACGTTAGTTACAGAATCAATGTTCAATCATATGATGAAGTTGTCAATTATCTTTCTACTCATTAAAATATAAATGCACAAGGTTATAGTTTCTCTTTCATCAGCATGGTTTATCATTCATACTTTCTGGTTGATGGTAATGTTGTATCGTTGTTAGATTTTTTTATCTTCTCCTAATGACTTTATAGTTGCTTTATGAATCTTAGAGTAATGATTGTTCAATGCTATCCATTACTAAGAATTAGATTATTACTTCATTATAGTAAGGCGTCCAATTGTTGATTAATTACAGAAATATGTCAATTAGTTAGTTTGAAAAGAGAATTCCATTGCAAAATTACAAATTAATTGCTTTTCAATTCATTCAGATTGTTGTTCAATTCATTAAAGTTGTTTATCAATTCATCAATATGTTGTTCAATCATATATTTCCCTCCTTCTGAGCTAGACAAGGTAGTTAGATGCATTATACCATTTCATTTCTCTGTTAGTTGATTGAACTTCGAGAATTAGATCATCCTTTTCATAAGAAATATAGAGTAAATATCATTCGAACTCACTTGCATATAGTGTTCTTCCACTCTTGAAACAACAAGAATTACCTTGGGTTGACAATTAAATGAGAAGCACATAGGTTGCCTATAATAAGCCGCCTCTATGAGTCGACATTTTGGCGTCGTTGCCGGGGAGAGTGTTAAGAGTGATGTCCTTTATTTATCTTTCTCTATTGCTGTGAAGAATTGGGTATTAAAAAATGAAAGGTAAGAACCTGCGTACCGGTAAGAAAAACACTTGCTCTCTAGCCTGCTTCCCAGTAAATTGTGAAAAGACTAGTAGGATAGGTGCTCTTTTTTTATGACTAGGAAGAAAAAGATAGAAACAAATCTAAATTATCCCCCAAAATCCCCATAATCCAAGGGGTCGTTGATCCTTGGAAGAACAAAATATATAGATGAAACCATTAAGAAAGCTGAATCCCAGGCATCCATAGGACCCATAACTATTTCCATTCAAAGTCCTACAACACTCCCTCCGGCGGCAGCCTCACCATCTGTATCCCACGCCGAGATTCACAGTGAGACAGAAGGATATGAACCAATCCTTCAGACTGCCGATCATATAGGTACTGATCCTTCAAGAGAGGGAGGTTCTTGCAACATACAAGAAGGGGAAGGAGAAACTAGCGGTGCAATACAAATAGAAGCTCCAGAGCCTAAATCCTCTAAAAGAGTGATAGAGGAAGAGATAATAGGTATCCAATATCAGTGAAGCATTGTGAAACTACCTCTGCACTTGCCTCCAAATCCCACCAGGATTACTCCTCCAGAACAAGAGATCCCCGAAGATTATTGGCACATCATTGATCAAATGGAAAACAATCAAAACCATATTTAGAGGCAGACATCTACATTGGAGTACCCCATTGCTGATCATGCTGCAAACGCCCCTATGAAATTCATTCCCTTATAAAATATCCCCACCTTCCATGGGTTGACCACAGAAGATCCTGATGCATTCCTATTTGAATTCGATGTCCTATGTAGGGGGTATGACTACACCACCGACCCTGAGAAACTAAATTTATTTCCCTATACTTTGAAGGGAAAAACCTTACATTGGTTCATGGGACTCAGTGGAGGAACCATCAATGACTGGGATCAAATGAAAAACACTTTTCTTAATAAATATCAAGACTATTGCGGGGCTCAAGAATTGACAGATGAAATCTTCAATATGTTTGCAAGGGACAATGAAACATTGGAAGAGTACGTAGAAATATTTAAATACAATCTACAAAGGTCTCCATATGCTACACTATCCAAATACATCTTAAAAGCTACAATGGTTAAGGGAATAAAGGGATACTGGGTTGAAACATTTAACATAATAGGAAAAGGGGACATTTACTAGGAAGGATATGATGAGATTATTTCCTTGTGTATTAGGTTCTCTCGGGGTAGTACGCGTAATCGTCCAAATAGACGTGACTCAATAAAAAAAGATCTTAAATAGTCTAGTGGCAACGTAACCAGAGCAGAGTTTGGTAATATTTTGGAATATTTCAAAACTAACATTTTGGGCACTTTGATAACACAACTTGATGTCTTACAAGCCAAGCAAAAACAATCTATAGCAGAGTAGAGCTTGGCCATATTTTTCTCATGTTGTTGGAAGAAGCACAGCCAAAGGGAATTCCCCTTAGACATGGTTCAGATTTGTTCTATCTCCACTAAGGACCATACCACGGACCATTTCCCTTCACTCCCAGGGCCGAAATTAGTTTACAAGGAAGGAGAGGAAGAGAAAAAACTAGTCTATCTAATGAATCAACGTCGAAAATGGCAAGCACAACCAGGTATGCCTCAAGACCTACCTTTGTTCTTTTCTTCTCAGCAGTTTAACTAGCAAAACACTGTAGCATCTTGGTAGAATCAAAACCCTTTTTCTACTTGGCTAACCCAATCGTTTCCTATGCCACCCTGGTTAACGCAAACCTCATCAGGGAATAATTGGCCAAGCTTTCCTTGTTCTCCCCCTTATTGGAAAAACGTTCCATATCAAACCCAATGGCTAGCCTCCCCTTCTAAAACCAATAATTGGCCTCATAATTGGTAGCAACCCCTAGGAATGACCAACCTACCAATGGGAGCAGGGGTCCAGAATCAACCTACACTACTAGTTCCATACCCAGTCCAGCGCAACACTTAGCCTATCACACATCCTAAATTACCAGCCTAACCCAATCCTAATCCTAATAATAGACTAGTTCAGCTAATTCAGATTATAGAAAATCCAAACCCCAACACTGAACAGAAGCAATGCAGTGAACTAAGACTAAGATCAGGATGTACTATCTCACTAGCAGAAGCCACGACTTCACCTCAAGTTGAATCTAGAACTTCAATGGAACCTAGCCATGTATATATAACAGAAATAAAGGTAGGATAAGAAAAGGAAACAGTTTACCAAGGGGGACCTGAAGAGCCTAGGGTGTCTCCACCTCCATTCCCTGAAAGGTTAACTCTACCTAGACCAATAGTCCCTCCAGATTTTGACATCCTAGGGGAATTAAGAAACCTTTGTATCAAAATCCATCTTCTCCAGGCCATACAAGAGATTCCCATCTACGAAAAAATAATTCAAGAGTTGTGTGGGAAGAAGCAAGTAAAAAAAACAAAGGCTGTACCTACCGTTCATGTGGTAGGAGTGCTATCTGACTTATTACTAGGTAAAGAACCGCCCGTGAAATATGAAGACCGAGGAAATCCATAGTAATTGTGCAGATATCTGGCCACTCATTTCCAAACACATTGGTGGATGTAGGGGTGGCCATTAACATCCTAACTATAGGGGCCTGTGAAAATATAGGCATATCAACTTTAAAACCCACGGCTACGTTGCTGGAACTTGCTGATAGGTCTGTTATCAAACCAAAAGGAATAGTGTAGGACATCCTGGTCTCCATGGACTCATGGGAGTATCCAACTAATTTCTTAGCTATTAATCCAAAGAACAGGATATACGGGCACCCATTTATTCTTGGGTGACCTTGGTTGGCGACAGTCGATGGCTACATAGGCTGCCGAACAGGCAGCATGACCACCACTAGAGGATATTCCATAAAAAATATCATTATTTATCCACCTACCAAACAAAGCCTACCCATGGTAAAAATTCACAAGAATCCATATACATATTGGGAGAAAAACATTCATCCACCTCTAACATTAATGGAAGCTCTTGAATTTAAGGATCAAACTGAAGACGATGTAATCAACAATTTCATGAGTCAGCCACCCACATCTGGAAATTTAAAATGCCAAATGTTGAAAACAACCCTTAAAGATAAAGTTCAAGAGGATCCCTTGACAGACCTTAAGGATCAACATATTCCCACAACCACTGTACATAACAACATACCCATTGAGAGTGACTCAGGAAAGATCCTGAATATCAATGGCAATTTGGATGGTAACCAAAAGCAAAGGCTCATAAAAGTTCTGCAGAAGTATCAAGGAGAATTTCCTTTGGATGACCCAGACATGAAGGGCTTAGAACCCCAGCTATGCACCCATCACATCTATACCAATAAGGAAGTCTGACCCATTAGGAAACCTCAAAGAAGGCTAAACCTGCACTTAAAAGATATTGTAAAAGAGGAGTTGCAAAAAATGTTGGATGTAAATTTCATTTATCCTATTTCAGACAACAAATGGGTCTCCCCTCTTGTAGTCGTCCCAAAAAAAATGGGAAATGGAGAATCTGTGTGGATTATAGAGAACTGAATAAGGCAACACAGAAGGACCACTTCCCCCTTCCTTTTATTAACAAGGTCCTCGATACATTGGCAGGGAAACCGTTCTTTTCCTTTCTTGACGGGTTCAGTGGTTACAATAAAATCTAGATAGCCCCCGAAGACCAGGATAAAATGACCTTTACCTACTCGTGGGGTACTTTTTCATTCAGGGTTTTACCATTTGGGCTATGTAATGCCCCAGTGACATTTCAGAGATCCATAATCAACATTTTTTCTGATTTAATAAATGAGGGACTTGAAATCTATATGGATTACTTCACCCCATATGGTGAGGACTTTCATCAAGCTCTAGAAATGCTATAAAAGGTGTTGGAACAATGTATTGCTACTAGGTTATGTTTAAGCAATGAAAAGGACACATGATGATGACCAAGGGAGTAATTTTAGGCCACTACATCTCTGCAGCTGGAATACAGGTATATCTAGCAAAAATAGAGGTATTCCTTCTATTAGCCACACCTTGTACGCAGACGAAGGTATTCATTTTTTTGGGATATACAGGATATTATTGCAGATTTATAAAGAGTTTCTCACAAATAGTTGCACCTTTGTATGCATTAACTGGAAATGTTGAATTCCATTGGACTGATAAATGTGACACCGCTTTTTTAGATTTAAAGAAACTGGTCTTGATAGCACCAATTCTCCGAGGGCCTAACCGGAAGTTTCCTTTTCACATCTCTTCAGACACATCCGACACGGCAATAGGGGCAGTTCTTGGCCAAGAAGAAGACAAAAAACCCTATGTTATTTATTATATCAGCAAAAACCTCACCCCTGCCGAATTAAATTATACAATGACTAAAAAAGAGTTTCTGGCTGTCATTTATGCTATAAATAAATTTAGACATTATATAACTGGCTATCAAGTACTCCTGTATACTGATCACTCTGCCATTAGATATTTGGCCAATAAACCAATCATGAATGGGATAATAATGTGTTGGTTTCTGCTATTGCAGGAATTCTATATAACTGTCAAAGACCGTTCAGGGAAGGAAAATGTGGTCGCACACTTCCTGTCCAGCGTTCCAAAGATGGACGACACACTAGAATTCAATGATTAGTTTCCTAACGAACATCTGTTTGTTGTAGTGGTAAGAACATCATGGTATGTAGGCGTGGAAAATTACTTAGCAGTAGGGAAGCTGCCCAGACATTTAACATCAAGAGAACAGAAGCTGATTGTACAATGCAGCGCAAGCTTCTCTTGGATCGGTGGATACCTATTCCATACGAGGGCGGACATGCACATATGAAAATGCATGAGAGAGGACAAAATCTATGACATCCTGTGAGCTTGTCACGACAAACCCTATGGTGGCCATTTCACCGAGCATAGAATGGGGCACAAAGTGTTTCAAGTAGGCTATTATTAGACTACGATTTTCAAAGACACAAAAAAATATGTCCAAGCCTGTGATAGCTGCCAAAGAAAGGGTTGCCCATGCCAAGTTGATGAGAGGCCACTATAACTACAATTGGTAGTAGAACTATTCGAACGATGGGTGTTGGACATCGTTGGACCATTAAACCCACCATCGAACTAGAAAATCTACATGTTGGTTGCCACAGATTACGTAATGAAATGGGTAGAAGCAGTGGCCTTGTCAAGAACCATGGAAGAATTTGTGATTAATTTCATTTTTGAGTTGTTCGTGTGATACGGTTTGCCACAAGAAGTGATAACTGATGGAGGGGCGCAATTCGTAGGTAATAAAACTACATCAACCTTAAAGAATCACCATATCATCTAGATATTTATGTCTCCCTACCACCCACAGGAAAGTGGACAGGTCAAAAGCACCAATAAAGTCTTGGAGGCAATTCTTACCAAAAAAGTATCAACGCATCGTCGGGACTATGCCACCAGACTACCAGAAGCCTTATGGGCTTATCACACAACCTGGTAAAACACCACTGGATATTCCCCATATCATCTAGTATTCGGGAGAGAGTCATTCTTCCATATCAAATTCGAAATGAAAACTCTAAGGACAGCCCAGGAGGTAGGGTTTGACTTAACAGAGGCCCAATATAGAAGACTCCAACAAATAAATGAACTAGACGAAATACAGCTACTAGCCCTGCAACGCACAACGATCATCCAACAACAGTGAGCTAAGTGGCATGACAACCTTATCAAGAAGAAGATATTTCAAAAAGGATATTGGGCACTCCTCTATGACTCCAGATTCGAAGATTTTCCAGGGAAGTTACAAACAAGGTGGCTCATTCCATATGAAATTAAAGAAGTACACAACAACGACACAGTCACCTTGACCACCATAGATGGGTCTGGTTCTACATTTTGAGTCAACGGGCATAGAGTATGCCTCTATCGCAAACCTCTCACAAAGGAATATTTTTGCCAGCAGGTACGAAACAATCCCACCATCCAAGTTGTGGCAGAAGGGGGTGATAACCCCACAACCTCAAGTACATGAGATTTCGCTACCATCATTTGTAAATAGTGTATATAATTTTCTTACAATTCCTAGTTCTTTTTTCTTTTTTAACATTCTCCATACTCGCAATTAATTTTTTTTTCTCTCATCCTCTCATGTTTTGCAGTTTTATTTTTCTTTGTTCAAATTCTTCAAACGGTTGCTGTTCAATCCAATTGAATAGCTATTGTTCAATGAAATTGAACAACTGTGTTTTTGCATTTTTTATTTTCCTTGTTGTTCAAATGTTTTGAATGGCTACTTTTCAATCCAATTGAACAGTTGTTGTTCAATCAGACTGAACAATCGTGCTTTTGCGTTTTTAATTTTCCTTGTTATTCAAATTCTTTGAACAGGCTGTTGTTCAATCCAATTAAACAACTACTATTCAATTGGATTGAACAATCGTGTTTTGCATTTTTAATTTTCCCTACTATTCAAATTCTTTGAACGGCTAATGTTCAATCCCATTGAACAACTGTTATTCAATCGGATTGAACAACTATGTTTTTGAGTTTTCTTCTCTGTTGTTCAAATTCTTCAAACAACTATTGTTCAATCCAATTGAAAAACTATTGTTAAATCGGATTGAAAAACCTTGTTTTTTGCATTTTTTATTTTCCCTGATGTTAAAATTCTTCGAACAACTGTTGTTCAATCCAATTGAATAGATGTTGTTCAATCGGATTGAACATTCATGTTTTTTTTGTTTTTAATTTTCCCTGTTCAAATTTTTTGAACTTTTGTTGTTCAATCCAATTGAATAGTTGATGTTCAATCAGATTGAACAACCATGTTTTTTGGGTTTTTATTTGTGTTTTTATTCTTTGTTGATGTTCAAATTATTTGAACGACTGTCGTTGAATCCAATTGAACAACTGGTGTTCAATCGGATTGAACAGTCGAGCTTTTGCATTTTTATTTTTCCTTGTTGTTTAAACTCTTTGAACAATTGTTGTTCAATATTATTGAACAGTTGTTGTTCAATCAAATTAAACAACCTTGTCTTTGTGCCCTATTCTTCTCCTTGTCAATACCCTTCCCCTGATCCACACCCTAGCTATAAAAGGCATCTTTGAGTAGGAAGTGGGAGTTGAAGAGAAGAGGGAAGCAGTAAAATTACCAATATGATGATTCTTTGATACTATAATTCCTAAACTAGAAGTTGACATTGTGCATATATAAAATGAAAGGCTAAGTCATTCTCGGTTGAATTGTGTTATCATACAATACATGATCTTATGATGGTATACCTTTTCGCACTTTCAAGTAGTATTTCCCTCCAATATGAAGAAATAGGAATAAGGGATATTAATTGTATTGGAATTCTTTTACTTCTCTCACCATCCCTAACTCTTAGGGAGTTAATGAGCCTCCCTTCATCTATAAAGAACAACTATTATGTTTCATAAAAAATTTTAAGAGAGGATAGGGGGTCTCATCAAGAGCCAACCTTCCATGATCATAGGGGTTTAACAAGTGCCATGCCAACAATGGCCATCACACTAGGGTAATGACCTTATCATCTACTTGAAGGACAGGAGTTCTCATCACAAGTCAGCCTGATCACTCTGTTACAATCCTAGTAAATGGCACTGTGACTATCTGGACATCACACTAGCACAGTGACCTCCTTATAAATCAAAATGTTTATGTTTCAAAAAGAAGTACTATGCTTACATGCCAATTTTCAAGAGAGTATGGGGGGTCTCATTACGAGCCAACCTACCATGTTCATAAGATATTAGCAAGTGACATGCCCACAATGGCCACCACACCACGGTAATTACCTTCTCAAACTTCTTGAAGGATAGGAGGTCTCATCACGAGTCGACCTGATCACTTTTCTAGCACTCTGGTAAGTGGCACTATGGTTATCTGACTATCATAACATCATGGTGATCTCTCCACAAAATTGGCAGAATAACTACTTTTACATAAGGACCCTCGCTCATTTTTCTAGTTAAAAAAGCAACCCTGTCGAGGCTATGAATGCCTGTTGGAAGCAGTGGCTCTGCTTATGGCATGAGAGTATGTTTCAACAATAGCTAACTACTCTTACATATACCTTATCTTCTATTTTTCTTCTGCAAACCAGTACTCAAATTAATGATAATTCTAGTCTACTACATAAAGTAACTACAAACGAGATATGCTTATACATTTTAAATTCGGGATGACAACACCAATCATTACCTATTTCAGTCTTTCTTATGTCACTCTCTATCATTAAGGAAGGACATCATATCATAATAATACTTACACTGTTTTCTCTCCCTCTCCGGTCACTTCCACACGAGATGCACTTATGTCAAAACTTCCAAATCAGACATTTACACTGCATACACTCATAATGATCCAATTTCTCCTTGTTCGTCGAAACTTGAAAGCCACGGCCTCCTCTTTCACGTATAGACTATGATTATCAATCCTAACATTTCCCTCATTTGCATTCATGATTGGACAAATCCCTATTGTACTTGAGGATGTGGATGCCCTTACCTCGACAGAGGGGGTGTAATTAGTCATAAATAAGCAAGGATGCAAATTGCTGCATGAATCTCGTGGGACATGATAATAAGAAAAAAGGAGCATCGTAATTAAGGTATGAATTTACTTACAAAAGGATGCATCTCCCCTTATCTTGTATACAATATTCATTCTAAACAACAGAGCCGAAAGAGAATACAATCAGAAGGAAAAACAAGCTCAGGAAAGCACACCAGCCATGGGAGGGAACTTTCTCCGGAATGAACCTTCGAACTTCTCGATTTCAGATGCATCTAGTGCTATCCTCCAGCAAGCTGGATGGCTGGCATATTTACACCAATTACAAGGATTTGATACAGAAGTAGAAATTGAGTTTTTGAAAAACCTACAAGAAGGATAGACTAGGCTCAAAGGAAGAGTTATACCAGTCACAGAAGAAATTATTGTTGAAGTTTCTGGAATACCAATGAAAGGAGAGAGATTGACAGAGAAACATCTTCTCTTACGAGAGGCAGTTGCATCATATCAGGATCTAGAAGAGCCTTTGGAGTGAAAAGGAAAAGGGATTAACCCTACCTCTCTACATCAACCATGGTAGGAACTAATGGCATTCATCCAAAGATTTATTACATGCGATGGATGCCAGGACATAGTAAAACCTTGTCAACTTAAAATTTTAGTCATGCTTAAACGAAATATTTCAGTTAACCTGCCTACTTTCTTAAATTCTATATTGCATCACACTGTTATTCGAATAAGAAAATCCAAAAACATGGAAGATGTTTTCAGTCACCACGATCTAATCAAACTAATCACCATACATGAGTTGGACAAGTAGCAAATAGCCTGGGAAAATTTTGTTAACCCTACCACACAGGTACCTGAGGAAAACCCTAGCGAAGCCTAAGTTAAACTTCCCATGATGAACATACCTAGAAGGAAAAGGACTTGTACCTCAACTTCAAAAAAAACTAGGCAAAATCAGTCCAAAATATTTCAAGGGACATAGGACTTCATGGAGGAGGCAGGGCCATTCCACTCACTACCCTCAAGTCCTCAAAATGCACCCTTGCAAGACTATGAGGAAGAGATGGCTCGAGTCCTAGAGAAAATGAGGGCAGCCCACGAATCTAGAAGATTATTAGAGGTTGAAGAGTAAGAAGAACCTTTAGACAAATCTGCCACTATCAGCAGCTCTGGCCACCCCGAGATACTACCCTACCAAGAGGAATCATATGCCTTTAGGGCCCTGTCCACTCTTGAGAATTATGAGGTCAATAGTGAAGAGCAGGAATAAGGGAGAGTGGAATCAGAGAATCGGTCAGGAGAGACCATCCCCTTGGAGCAAAACACAAGCATGGAAATAGTTCCTGAGGGTAACATTGTCTCACCCAGCCAGGACCCTCATACAAAAGTAAAATATGAAGCCCAAGTAGAAGACACCACCACAGGAAGACCTAAACTTGACATCGCCATTCCCTAAAAATAGGTTTCTACTCCTCCACCTCCTACTGAGTCCAAACCAGAAGAAGATTTAGCTTAAAAGAAATTCAAGAAATTAAGCAGGACCTGCAAAGTATTGAGGAAAATGGTGAAACACCTAAGGAAACAATTGAAGGAGGTAAGTAAGACTCGAAGGCCTAAGAAAGAATCCACCACCACAGGAACCCAAGAAGAATTGGTCCCCAACTTGATAGACATTGCGGAAACCGAGATGCAGGCTGACTTGGTAGACATTGTTAAGGCTGGGATACAGACCGACTTGATAGATACTACTGAGGCAGGGATGTAGAATAACCTAACAGGTACTACTGAGGCCAAAATCCATATAGATCTAGTAGACACCACTGAAGCTTCTACACAAACTGGGCAGGAAATTACAGAAGAGAAGGGAACCCAAACAGAGGAAGCCCCTGCCTATGCCCACTTGGTAGAGAAAGTTGTTAATCAAAAATTGCATAATGAACTGGTCCAAACATATCATGAGCTAGCACAATTCAGGAAGGAGGTGGTGCCTACACAAGAATATCAAACACTATTAAAGAAATTCATAGACCTTTTCCACCACATAAGATGAAACATTTGCCCAGCTCAGGGAGGAGCAGGCAGAGGTAAAAAGGGCCCAAGACTAGGTAGATCAAGCCAAGAAACTAATCACTACAATTTGTTCTATGTATTCTGATGCACTAACATGTAAGGCACCAGCCACCAACTATGCCCTATTCTTGGTGGAATGATATCTATTGCTGAAAATAAAGGTCGTTAGGGCAGGGAAACCCACAACTTTCAAAACAATAGAATAGTTTTTCCACCGTTGCAATGATCAAGATGACTAGCTCCAACACCTTTTATGTTAATTTTACATGCATAATCTCTTTCTAAAAGAGGACAAGGACAACAATCCTAGTCCCTTTATAGGAGATGTTCAGTTTCATGCCTTCCTCTCGTTCGCTAAGAACCAGATTAGGTGGGCAAAAGCCTATAACATTTTCCAAAAAAGAGAGCATGGCCTAGACCTGTGGGTCCAAGGAGAACCTACTAAACCCCTGCATCTATTCATCCAACACAAGAATTTCATGTGAAGAAAGGGTGTAAGAACCAAGATGGGACCCATCCATAAAGCTATTATAGAAAATGAACGGGAATATTTTGAAGACATTCGGGAAGCGGCCTTGGCAGCAGCCAAACAAATATGGATGGACTCCATAAACAATGTAAAGAATAGGGAGCCATTTGGCTACCAAAATTTCAAGGAAGTTGCCTCCAGATTCCTCTCATATAGTAACCTGGTCTTCAGCATGGCTCCTGCATGGGTAGGATGTAGGTATAGATGCCCTCTCATATGGTACCCCCCTGAGGGTTATGACCATGACTACAAATTTCCAGAAGGGCACACAAATGCTGCCTTTGCAAAAATTAGAAAGAAATAGGATTTCAGGGCATACAAGGAAGAAGTATACCCTGCCTACTCCTTGACACAGTTGCATCTCAACTATTTGTTTGCACGAGGACCTGCAAACAGGTAAGCGGGGGAGCATGTTGTGCCAGAATTAAGGTATGTTTTCACCCTATGATTACTTCGAATTACCATACATTTTTAAGAATTTCTCTCGACCTAACATTAAAAGAAAGGAAGGTTAATGCAAAATTAGGAAAAATAAACTAACGGTAAAAAGCATGATCAAAACAACAAATATTTGACTTGTCTCATCTCTATTCGTAGGAAAATGAAGCAGCTGGATCGAAGAAGGTCAAAAGACAGATGAAAAATAGATATCATGAATCCACAATAACCCCTAGGACGAGAAAAAGGCAGAAAGACAGATCCATATCTGAAAATCTCAAACGTCAGCCAAACTCAGCGAGCTGTCGTTTGGAAAAGATCATTCTACTAAGCAGAAACACCTTTAAAAGGGCCAAGGATGAACGAGATGGGGGAGTTGAATAGGATTTTCCTGTTGTAATCTATGTATCAGGATAGAACTATTTAGTTGTATTCCTATAATACCCTCCAATTTAATAAAGAGTTCTTATGTTTTGAAGAAGCATATTTTGTATTTCTCGCTGCGTTAGAGCTTCTGGTGGTTTGGGCCCAGCCCCTGGGAGTTTCCTCGCCAATTTCCATGCTATATGTTAGTTACATAATTAATGTTCAGTCGTTTGATGTAGTTGTGAATTATCTTTCTACTCGTTAAAATATAAATGCACAAGGTTACCGTTTCTCTTTCATTGGCATAGTTTATCATTCATGCTTTCTGGTTTATGGTAATTTTGTATCGTTGTTAGATGTTTTTATCTTCTCCCAACACCTTTATAGTCACTTTATGAATCTTAGAGTAACGACTGTTCAATTCTACCCATTACTAAGAATTATATTGTTCCTTCAGTAAAATACGGCGTCCAATTGTTATTTAATTACAGAAAGATGTCAATTAGTTATTTTGCAAAGAGAATTCCATTGCAAAATTACACAAGTAATTGTTGTTCAATTCATTTATATTTTTTTTCAATTCATTAAAGTTGTTTTTCAATTCATCAGTGTGTTGTTCAATCATAGATTTACCTCCTTCTGAGCTAGACAGGGTAGTTAGATGCATTATACCATTTAATTTCTCTGTGAGTTGATTGAACTTAGAGAATTATATAATCCTTTTCATAAGCAATATAGAGTAATTATCATTCGAACTCACTTGCATATATTTTGCTTACACTCTTGAAACAACAAGACTTACCTCGGGTTGACAATTAAATGAGAAGCACCTAGGCTGCCTATAATAAGCCACCTCTATGAGCCAACAAATAGGTGGGTCGGGAAATAGTTTAGGCAGAAGGTTTAAAGTGAGAGAGTTAACTGAAAGTGGGGCTATTGAAATATATTAAGCAGGGAGTTTAAATCAAAATGGGGGTCCATTTTTTTTATTTTTGTGCTTTAAACTATTAAAAGGCGGGTTTTGTGTTTTATGAAGACATAAAGTTTTATTTAAGGGGGAAAGGGGGTTTACCAATGTGAAGGGTATTTTTTAAAGGGGAAAGAGGTTTAGAAAAGGTTTTTTAGGTTTAGGAAGGGAAATGGTTAAAGGATGGGGTTTTTAGAACTGGGAAGGGGGAAAATTATTTTTATGAGGGGAAAAGGGTTCGGATAAGGGCGAATGAAGAGGGAAAGGGTTTTTAGCAAGGGGAAGGGTTAGAAAGATATTTTTTGATAATTGATAAGAATAATTATGCTTATATAACTTTTGAAATGTACTCTACCTACCCTTTAATTCATGCTAAATTGTTTTCCTTTCCTTTACCGGGTGCATTTAAGTTTGCTGACCATTTCATTTTCTTTTCATAAGAAAACTAACCTATTTCTAACATTATATCTTCCAATGGCTCAGATTAAACTTATGAGCTCGTTTTTATTCTGTACCGAACTACTGATCTGCCAAGATTAAATGTTTTGGTCAGATCTTTATTCACTAACTATAATAACATAAAGTTTAAAGGCATGAATGATTAAAATTAGTTTGCATGATCATCATGAATTGTCACATTTTGAACAAGTTGCACACAATTTATTTGAAAAAGTAAAGTAAGCTAAGAGTAGTGGCATTTGAATGTGAAACACTTTCAGAATTTGTTTTTGCTTCATTTTTGTGGGGTTCATATTTTATATCTTTTTTTATCTTTCTTTATTTTGGTCCTTTGATTATTTTTTTAGGACATACCATCTTTTCATTTTTTTAATATGGAAAAAATTTGCAGAAATGCAAAGGTATGTACAATATTACAAGACTTAAGATAGCCAATTCAAAATTATGATCCCTATTATTATAGGACCCTAACAGTGGCTCCACTTGGGGATGGCATCTCCTTCTGAGATGTCAAGAAATTTTTGATCAGTGGCCTTGGAACTTTGGCTTTGCTTTGCTTGGAACTGCTTTCTATGCTCTCCTTTATTCAAACATATGATGTTATATATTTTAAAGCTTAGGGCCTTATTCTAGCTTCAAATTTGCAAGATAATCACCCACTCCAATATAAAATATGCTATGGTATTTAAAATGAGTAAAAAACAATCAAATGAACTACTGGTTATTCTGGTGAAAAATAGTGCTTCAGCATCCAACCATTGACTAGTCCATCTAGAAGATCTGTTCTATTTAATTCTTTCAAGAAAAAGGCATTGTTGCCTCTGTAACCATAAATAATGTATGGGCCTTTCCAGAGATAGTCAAATTTCCCATGTTTCCCTTTGTCTTCCCTTATGGAATCCCATTTTAGTACTTGATCACCTATGAAGAAATCATTTGCTTTAGTTTTCTTATTAAATATCTTCTTTATTTTTCCTTGAATTACTTGGGCTTTGATATAAACTTCTTCCGTGGTTTGCTGCAAATAAATTGTTTGATTTATCCTCCTTTGGATGTCATTCGGTTCTACTTGCAACTCTTGAATCATTTTCATCACTAGAACTCCTAATAAGGATGGAAAAATAACATACATCCCATATACTAATTGATAGGGAGAGGTATCAATAGATTTCTTAGTAGTTAGTCTGTCTGCCCATAAGTCATTCACTAACTTTTTATTCCAGGTTTTCTTGCTATCCTCTAATAACTTCTTGATGATGTTGACTATGCTTTTGTTTGAAGATTATTATAGTCCATTACATTGAGGTTAATAGGCATTGGAATGGCCTAGGGTGATATTGTATCGATTAAAAAAATCTATCATTTTCTTGGATTTGAAGGCAGCATCAATGTTAGTGATGAGCTTTTCTGGGCATTCAAATCTAGAAAGGATGTTGTTCTCAGGAAATGAAATAATGACAAATTTTGTGGCTTGTCTAGAAGGGATGGCTTCTATCCATTTGGTAAAGTAGTACAGGCTATCAATATCCATTTATGTTTCGCAGAGGAGGGTGGGTGAATTTCACCAATGAAGTTTAAACCCCATTGTTGAAATGGAATTTCTACTGAAATAGGTTTGAGGGGTAATGGTAAGAGTTTATTTTTCCCTTCAAATATTTGACAATTGTGACAGGAGGTCACATACTTTCGGACATCTGCAAAAAGGGTGGGCTAGTAAAAAACTGACCTCAAAATTTTGTTAGCAGTTGTTTTCCAGTATAGGTGTCCTCCACAATCTCTTGCATGAAATTCCTACATGACTTTGTGAGCTTCATCTTTTAATAAACGATTTAACAGGATGCCACCATGATCTTTCCAAAATAAAATATTATCTAAGATACAATATTTCATTGCCTTCATTGTTAAGAATCTACTTTTGGTTCTAGATAAACCAGTAGGAGCTTGTAAGTTGAGTAAAAAAAATGCAAGTTCTACATACTAGGGTAAATCTATGAAAGCTTCACTATGGAGTCACCATCTCTTCCTGATCATCTATGGCGTCAATGGAATTTATATCTAAGAGCTAAGAGTTTGGTACGACCATGACTTTGGCCAAACCTTGTCCTTTAATTAATTTTGTAGGCATGATCTCAATGTCATATTCTAGTATTGTGTCAATCCATTTGCCTATTTTTCCATCATGCCCATTCTGAGTTAGAATGTCATTTACAAATGAGTTTGGAACATATGTTATTATGTGAGAGTATAGAATATATACTCTGAAATATTTTATGGCTTTCACTGAAGCAAGATCTTGTTTTTCCATGATATTATAATTTAGTGTTACATCTCTCAAGGTTTTACTGAAGAAAGCAATGGGTTTTTCATGGCCCTCATCATTATTTTGCAACGAGACTGCTCCAATTCTATGCTCTAAAGTGAATGAAAACATTATGAAATATCTATTAAAATTAGGACTTATGAGGATAGATGTTTTAGTAAGGGCTTCTTTGACTGCTTAAAAATACTTCTTAGCCTTTACTGTTAATTTAAGTTTGAATCCATTTTTAACATGTTATTTAAATCTCTAATTAATTCTGCTAAGTTAGGGAAGAATCTTCTAAGAAAAATTATTTTGCCTATAAACGCTTGTAATTCTCTAATGTTACTAGGATGACTGATATTTAAGATTTCTTCTATTCTATCTAGATCAATTCTAATGCCCTCTTTTGAAATGATGTGTCCTAGAAGTTTTCCTTCTAATCCAAAAAAGTTACATTTTCAGATATAAGGATATCCCAAACTTTCCACATTTTATGAATACTCTTATTAGATGATCTAGATGTTCATTATCTAACTTGGAAAACACTTAATATCATCTAGGTAAATGACTAAAAAGTCATGGATTTATTTTGCAAAGGCTATGTCCATGGCTCTTTCAAATGTTGCTCTAGCATTCATGAGTCCAAAGGGCATTTTCAAGTACATGAATGTTCCCCAGGGAGTGGTGAATGTAGTCTTAGCTTGATCTTTAGGTTGCACTAGGATTTGGTTGTATCCAGAAAATCCATCAAGTAATGAAATTCTAGATGAGCCTCCAACCCTCTGTTGGCAATATGATGCAATGTGTTGTCCTTGATGGCAAACTACTTGATGAAGTTGTACTTGATGGAAACATCTTGGTGAGTTGCCCTTTGATGGCAACCTATTTGTTAAAGTTGTAAAAATTATGTTTCTATAGGTTAGTTCAGATGTGTCGGAGAAAGGAATTCTGGTAAGTGCCAGAAAAATGAAACAGGAAATATTTATCAATGTATATGCAGGTTTGATGAAGGGAACCTGCGTATGGAGGCAATGTACATGCTAATTTTATGAAGGCAACCCACATATACATTCAGAATAAGTATATATGTATTTTTTATGATGATAAGTCACGTATACATGTGCAAAAGAACGATCCAAGTCGCGTATACCTTTTGCACTCTAAAATTATGAAACGAAGCGGCATTACCATGGCATTAGCCCACAATATTGAGAATTGTATTGATTATTTGATTTTTTCCAAGAATACCATCAGTGGTTGTGTGGTTTTGACTCATGGTATTGTTAAAGGTTAAATCTATATAAGGAGAAGAAGATCATAGTGCAAAGTATGCATGAGTAAGGGTTGTGACTGAATAATTTCCTCTAAGGTATATTTGTATGGGATGAACTCTGTTTTAATTGATAGATATGAATCTATGATGCACCCATGGATACAATGATGCTTCAGGATATCTAGATCTGAGATGACTATGCTCTTGTGTGATTCATTGAAGAGATGATTATATCTATGACCTGGCGCAAGTCTGCTGAAGTGAAATGAAGAAATTTGGGTAAGTTCTATGGATCTGGTTCATTTTGCATGTACAGATTTATACACTAGTTTGTCTCAGTAAAAGCGTGTATATACGTGGGTTTTCTTTAGAAAAGGTGCGTATGAAAGTTAGGGTTTCCTAAAGCTTAATGCAGAGGTCTTTCTGTTATTCCTGCTATTTGTCTATTGTCTGTCAATGAAGTCTTCTTGTAGATCTAGGTTGTTTTAATACTGTATATGCTACTAAGTTGATTATGAACAAATCTAATCAATGAGAGAATAAAAATGGTTGATGGTGACTAACTGATGAAGGGTTCTGCATTTCTAAAGATATCTGACTAGAAGCCTCAAATCTGGATCTGAGACTGATTACATTTTGAAAAAAAAAGTATTCACAGAACCATACGTATGTTGGTGTGAAGGAAAACATGTATACATGCAGGTTCAGTAAAGCGAAGTAGCGTATGAATTTTAAGTTGATGAAGGTTCAAGGTTGAGTTTCTATTTGCATATGTATTCTAAAGTCTGGGTTATTTCTGATGTTCTGGTTACAGTGGTCTCATACTTCTGATTGAAGTATTGGGTAAAATTTATGGTTGTTGATCTATATGAAGAGTTTTTTTTATGTTGTTTGATCCAGTATGAAAATTGATGAAACATGGTCTGCAGTGGTTCTGAGGATTGAAGCCTTCAGTATGGAAGTAGAAGCTTTCTGCCAGTAGAAGCTGGTGTTCTGTTTAGGGGTTGAAGCTCCCTTCCGGGAGTGGCTGGTAAACGAGCTTAGGGGGTTGTAGCTCCCTTCCAATAGCAGCTGGAAAGTGAGAGAAGGTTGTAGCCTTCTGCAGGTAGATGCCTACATATTGATATAAGTCTTCATCAATACAATATTGTAAGAAGTTTTCCATATAATAAATATTGAAGACAGAGACGACAACAACGGTGGTTTTCTCCCAGATTGGGTTTCCACCTAAAATCTTGGTGTTGATGTGTGATGATATTGTGACCTATTATCTTGTTGTTACTACTCATACTTACTGCTTAACTAACATATGCATAACTAATAAATACTGTTTCTGAAATTTTTCTAACAATTCAATCATAACAGTATATGCAAGTTTCTTTTAGCATATGCGCGTGTATACGCGAGTTGGCTTCATTAAAGTCATGTATGGTATTCTGCAAAGAAAATTTTAAAGTTATGAAGAACATTATAAATACCGATTCACCCCCCCCCCCCCCCCCCTCCTCTCAGTATTTTTCCCAACAATTAGTATCATAGCAGGTCCTTCTAAAGAAGCTTAGCCGCTAGAAGGAAGATCAGCCAAGATGAGCAATCAAGATGGGACAACATCTACCACGCCTCCTCTCTTCAATAGAAACAATTTAATCTTCTAGAAGACAAGGAAAACATCCTATCTTCAATCTCTTGGAGCAGATGTATGGGCTATAGTTGAAGGAGGTTATCAATATCCATCCTCAGTTCCAACAGATGCAACGACAAGAAATAACTATAAAACTAATGCAAAGGCATTCAATGGATTATTGGGAAGTCTGACTTAATCAGAATTTGTCAAAATCATGCAGTTGAATACAACAAAGGAGATATGGGGAAAAATCATTCTAAGCTATGAAGGTGATACACAGGTAAAAAGTGCTAAACTCTAAACTCCCTAAATTCAATATGAAAATCTTAGGATGCATAATGAGGAAAGCATTGCCAATTTATTTTTATGTCTAGATGATATTATAAATCATATGAGAAATCTGGGTGACACCATAACTGACACTACTCTGGTAGAGAAGGTTTTAAGATCTCTAACTTCCAAATTTGAGTCAAAAGTGTCTGCTATTGAAGAGAATAAGGATCTACAAACTCTTACTATTGTTCAAATTCATGGTATTCTAACTACCTGTGAAATGAGAAAAGGAGGTCCATTTGAAGTCAAAGAAGTTGTCTTTAGAGCTGCTGCAAAAGGAAAAGAAGTACAAGAAACAGAAGGATCAAGGTATGTTTCAGAAGAAGATGAGGTAGATTTTGTAAAGAAGCTACAACTTGGCACTGGAATATTCAAAGGTAAGCTTCCTTTTAAATGTTTTTCTTGTGGAATAGTTGGTCATTATGCTACAAAGTGTCCTCATAAGGAAATTCATGAAAAAGGAAAGGAAGTAGAAAAATAAATAAGAATCGGTTTATCAATAGAAAACACTATTATACTCATGAAGATAGTGATGGGTTATCAAATAGTGAAGAAGGAGGATCTAATAAAGATGTTAGACTTCTCATGGTTTTTGAAAAAGAATCTAGTGAGGCTAAGGATACCTTTATGGATGCTCTAGAAGATAATGATTTTCTTGAAGAAATAAATCATCTCAAAATGTGTTTGGAAGAAAACAAAATATCCATAGAAACTCTAAAGAATAAGCTTGTAGAGAAGGAGAAACAAAATGAGAAATTAGAATGTGAAATAGTAAGTCTAAGAAAAGAAATTGAGAAAGTAAAAACTTTGAATCTTAGATTTGCTAAAGGATCTAAAACCTTAGATGAAATTATCAAGGTACAACGTTCTCCTCTTTTAAAGACAAATCTTGGATATGTCGGAGAATCCTCTTAGTCTTCAGCACCAAACTATCTAAATGCAACTAAAGCCATCCTACAACATTCTGTCACTCAACAAGGGAACAAACAAACTTTACAGGTAAAGCATGACCACTTTAATACAAAGAACAATAATATAAATATCATTCAAGGAAATACCAATCAGTAGGTAAACAAAAATATAAGGTTTCATGATCGCAAAAATTTCTTCTTTAATGGGAAATGTTTCTCATGTCATAATTTTGGTCATAAAGTTGTTCAATGTGTTGCATACAAAACCATCATGACCATAGAAGCAAGAAATCAAACAAATGAGACTGGAATAAAGAAGAATACTTATAACAAATTTTCTCCTCTTCAAAATGAAATTGAATGTTCTTATTGCAATAACTTTGGTCATGAAGAATCTGAATGCAGGAGAAAACTTTAGCCAAAATAACATATACCTTCAAGTTCCAAGGTATGGAGAAAGAAGGAATTACAAGCTGAGAACTATGGCATAGCTTTATTTGCAGAAGGAGAATAAAATAAATGGTACATTGATAGCGGATGCTCAAAACACATGACCGGTGACAGAAATAAACTCCTTGCATACAATGCTCTAGAAAGAGAAAAGAATGTTACCTTTGAAAATGATACTCCTGTCATCATTAAAGTAAAAGGTTCTATTTTTTTAAAGGAAAACGTGAAAGCTAACAATGTTATGTATGTGGATGGATTAAAACATAACCTATTAAGTGTGAGTTAAATGTGTGATCAAGGAACTGAAGTTGTATTTAGCTCAAAAGAATGTGTGGTACATGAACTTGACACAGGAAAAACAATAATAAAATAAACTAGAACACCAAGAAATTTGGATGTATTGAAACGTTGTAAAGAACAATGTTACTTGGGTAAATCTTCAGAAAATTGGTTATGGCCCAAAATATTGGGGCATTTGATCTTCTCTCAAATCAACAAATCAAGCTGACTCAAAGCTGTTCGTGATCTTCCCAGCATCACTCTGCCTAAAAGTACCATATGAAAATATTTCCAATTCGGTAAGCAAACCAAAGTGTAATTCAATGCCAAAGAAGGATCAGCAAGCAAGCCTCTTGAACTCATTCATACTGACCTATGTGGACCTATGAGGAAAAATTCACCCCGTGGAGAACAATACTATATTCTATTTATTGATGACTCCTATAGAATGTGTTGGATTGGGTTGCTAAAACACAAAGATGAAGCATTTGAAAATTTTCAGATCTTCAAAGCCCTGGTTGAAAATTAATTGGATCTAAAAATCAAATGTCTTAGATCTGACCGACGAGGGGAATATATATCAGATGAATTCTTTGATTTTCGTGAACAACATGGCATGAAAATATAGTTTTTTGTAGCCAGTACCCCACAACAAAATGGAGTAGCAAAAATAATGAATAGAACAATTCAACAGATGGCTTGAGCTATGCTCGATAATTCTGGAACTCCTGATACCTTTTGGGGAGAAGCGGAAAATACCGCAGTAAATATTCTTAACAAGGCTCATGTTCATGTGAACAATGATAAAAATTCTTATGAACTCTGGTATGGTAATCTTCCCACTGTAAAGCATTTTAGAGTTTTTGGAAGCAAATGTTTTATCAAGAACAATGATGAGAAAATTGGTAAGTTTGAACCTAGAGCAGATGAAGGAATATTTCTTGGTTACTCTTCTAGAAGTAAAGCATATAAATGTTACAATAAAATACTTTAGAAGATTGTTAAATGCATTGATGTTGTAATTGATGAGTCTTTCTCAGCTCCAAAAGGGGAAATACAAACAACAAATGAAGATGATGGTGAAGTATATCTTCCTGCATCAAATAGAAATAATATAGAAGGTGAACCCAATGAAGCACCAGAAGAAGATCTATCTGAAAAGGCTCCATCCAGGTATGTTAAAAAATCATCCAAAATCTCAAATTTTGGGAGAAAAGGGATTAGGTGTCCAAACAAGAAGAGCTCGTGTAGGATCTCCTAGATATCTGTCATTTCTATCCACTATTGAACCATAGAATGTTAATCAATCTAGCAAAGATGAATGTTGGATTCAAGCCATGAATGAAGAACTTGATTAGATTGAAAAGAATCATACTTGGGAATTAGTTCCAAGGCCTCATGATAAAAATGTTATTGTAACAAAATGGATATTCAAAAACGAGTTAAATTAAAATGGAGATGTTATTAGAAACAAAGCTAGACTTTTTTGTAAACGGTATGCTCAACAAGAAGGTATAGACTTTGAAGAAACATTTGCTCCTATAGCTAGAATTGAAGCCATAATAATGTTTCTTGCCTTTTAAAGCTTTCAACAATTCAAAGTTTATCAAATGGATGTTAAATCTACTTTCCTTAATGGTGATGTAGAAGAAGAAGTTAATATAGAACAACCAGAAAGATTCATTTTGGGAAATGATGAAAAACTTGTTTGTAAACTTAAAAAGGCTTTATATGGTCTCAAACAAGCTCCAAGGACATGGTACTATCATCTTGACAAATATCTTCATCAACAAGGATTTTCAGGGATCTGTTGATAGAAACTTATACACAAAAACTGAAAATGATAAACTATTGATTGTAGTAGTATATGTTGATGACATCATTTTTGAAAGTAATGAAGAGTCCATGAGTTATAAATTTTCTTCTGTTATGCAGCAAGAATTTGAAATGTCTTTACTTTGGAAACTAACATTTTTTCTTGGCTTACAAATGCAATAAGCAACAGATGGCATATTTTTATCACAAGCAAAATACCTTAAGCAAATTCTGAAGAAGTATGGGATGGAATATTGCAAACCTGTAAGTACACCAATGGTAACCTGATGTAACCTCAGTTCTCATGATGATTCTCCCACGGTGAATCAACCAAAATACATATCCATGATTGGAAGTCTACTTTATCTCACTGGGACAGGACCAAACATTATGCATGCGGTTGGGATTGTTGGACAATTCAAAGCTAATCCAAAAGAGTCTCACCTTCAGGCTGTAAAAAGAATATTCAAATATCTACAAGGGACTCAAGACTTTGGTCTATGGTATCCAAAGAATGATGATCTCACTCTTCATGCTTACAAAGATGCATATTGGTCTAGAAATGTTGATGATCGAAAGAGCACTAGTGGTCGTGCATTCTATATGGGGACCCGATTAGTATCTTGGTTCAGCAAGAAACAAAGTTCTATTGACTTATCTACAACAAAAGCAGAATATGTGGCTTCCGCATCATGTTGCACACAACTACTTTGGATTATGCAGACTTTACAAGATATTCAAATCAAATGTTCACCTCCCATATCCATTTTCTGTGATAATACAAGTGCCATTAGTATCTCAAAGAATCTTGTTATGCATTCCAATACCAAGAACATTCCTATCAAGTATCACTTCTTTCATGAACAAGTGCTTGAAAAAAAGGTTAAATTGGAGTATGTTCCCTCCAAAGAACAAGTTGCTGATATATTTACTGAACCTCTTCCCAGGGAAGCATTCAAATATCTTCGACAGAAGCTGGGATTTGTCTTTTCCTCTTAGATCAAATCTGCTTGATTTCCAAAGATTAAATTTGGTACGCGGGGTTCATAAAGGAAAATCTCATATATACGCGAGTTTCTATGCATAAATCCGCATATGGGTTTTTCTAATAGAAATTCTCTAGGTCGGCATTTCAGAACAGTTGTGGTGTTGTTCGGTAATGTCTGTTGTTGTTCCAGTATTCATCTTTATACATCATTCTCTAATATTTTTATACTTGATGAAGATGATTTGATGATTTGCTGTTGAAAATGTTCAGGATGCACAAGCTAAGGGGGAGCACTTTTCTTGTGGAAAAGGATGCATTTTTGGCATTCTGATTGGTTGCTGTGTTATGATCTCATGTTTGAGATTCTTTGGTTTTGGTCATAAATAGTCATTTCTGTAAGTTGATGAAAAGGTCATGTTGAGACCTATGATGTAAAATTGTTATATTCAGTCATGTAAGGACTTGTTCAAATTTGTAAACCCACTTGGTTGGGAATTTGAGTCAAATTTTTAAACCCACTTGGTTGGAAAGTTGAGTCAAATATGTAGTTCCACTTGATTGGATCATTGACGTATTTATGATTCCTTGGTTATAGGAAAATTCATACTCTGCTGAGTTATAGAGTCATGTACTTGATTAAAAAATCTGTGTAAAGATCCAGCATGAACTCAGGGGGAGCATGGTAAATTCAGTGCACATCAGATCTTCAAAGCTCATATTTCTACAAGGGAAGAAAAAACTTGTTTTGGTTTTGATCTGCCCTTTTCCCTTGATGTCAAAGGGGGATAGTTTCTTGGTGTTTCAATAATGGTTATGATTAATGAATATATATTTGTTGTGGTGATCAAACACCATCATGGTTGCCATCAAGTCCAAATGGGGATATTGTTGGCAATATGATGCAATTTGTTGTCCTTGATGGCAACCTACTTGATGAAGCTGTACTTGATGGAAACCTCTTGATGATTTTCCTTTTGATAGCAACCTATTTGTTAAAGATGTAAAAATGATGTTTCTATAGGTCAGTTCAGATGTGTCTTAGAAAGGAATTCCAGTAAGTGCTAGAAAAATTAAACAGGAAATATTTATCAATGTATATGTAGGTTTGATGAAGGGGACCTGCGTATGTAGGAAATGCATATGCTACTTCTATGAAGGCAACCCGCGTATACATTTAGAATAAGTATATATGCATTTTTTATGACGATAAGTCACGTATACATGTGGATAAGAATGATCCAAGTCGCGTATACATTTTTCACTCTAAAATTATGAAACCAAGGGGCACTACCATGGTATTAGCCCACAATATTGAGCACTATATTGAATATTTGATTTCGTCCAAGAATACCATCAGCAGTTATGTGGTTTTGACGCATGGTATTGGTAAAGGTTAAATCTATATAAGGAGAAGAAGATCATAGTGCAAAGTGTGCATGAGTAAGGGTTGTGACTGAATAATTTTCTCTAAGGTATAACTATATGGGTTGAACTCTGTTTTAATTGATAGATCTGAATATATGATACACCCACGAATACAATGATGGTTCAAAATCTCTAGATCTGAGATGACTATTCTCTTGTGTGATTCATTGAATAGATGATTAGATCTACGACCTAACACAACTCTTCTAAAGTGAAATGAAGAAATATGGGTAAGTTCTATGGATCTACTTCATTCTACAAAGTTTACATTTACAGATCTAGATGCTATTTTGTCTCACTAAAAGTGTGTATATAAGCGGGTTTGCTTCAGAAAAGGCACGTATGGAAGTTAGGGTTTTTTGAAGCTTATTGCAGAGGTATTTCTGTTATTCTTGCTATTTGTTTGTTGTCTGTCAATGAAGTCTTCTTGTAGATCTGGGTTGTTTGAATACTGTATATGTTGCTAAGTTGATTATGCACAAATCTTATCAATGAGAGAATAAACATGGTTGATGGTGACTAACTGATGAAGGGTTCTGCATTTCTAAAGATATCTGACTAGAAACCTCGAATGTAGATCTAAGACTGATTACATTCTAAAAAACAGTATTCACAGAGCCATATGCAGATTGGTGTGAAGGAAAATGTGTATACATGTGGGTTCAGTAAAGCGAAGTAGCGTATGCATTTTAAGTTGATGAAGGTTTAGGGTTGAGTTTGTATCTACATATTTATTCTGAAGTCTGGGTTATTTCTAATGTTCTGGTTACAGTGGTCTCATGGTTTTGATTGAGGTATTGGGTAAAATTTATGGTTGTTGATGTTTATGAAGAGTTGTGTTGATGCTATTTGATCTAGTATGAAAATTGATGAAACATGGTCTGTAGTGGTTCTGAGGGTTTAAGCCTTCAAAATGGAAGTAGAAGCTTCCTGCCAGTAGAAGCTGGTGTTCTGTTGAGGGGATTGAAGCTTCCTTTCAGGAGTGGCTGGTAAACAAGATTAGGGGGTTGTAGCTCCCTTCCAGTAATAGCTGGTAAATGAGAGAAGGTTGTAGCCTTCTGCAGGTAGATGCCTGCATACTGATATAAGTTTGCATCAGTACAATATTGTAAGCAGTTTTCCATATAATAAATATTGAAGAAAAAGACGACAACAACGATGGTTTTCTCTCAAATTGGGTTTCCACCTAAAATCTTGGTGTTCATGTGTGATGCTCTTGTGATCTGTTATCTTGCTGTTAATAATCATACTTATTGCTTAACTAACAGATGCATAACTGATAAATATTGTTTCTGAAAGTTTTCTAACATCTCAATCATATCAATATATGAAATTTTATTTTAGAATATGCACATCTATATGCGAGTTGGGTTCATTAAAGTCATGTATGGTATATTGCAAAGAAAATTTTAAAGTTATCAAGAACATTATAAATATTGATTCATCCCCCCAAGTATTTTTCCCAACACCCTCTGGAGATTGTGGTTCATTTTAGGGAGGGGATAGTTATTCTTGAATGGTACTTTGTTCAAGTTTCTGAAATCAACACAGAGTCTGATTTCTCCTGTTTTCTTTCTGGTAGGGACTAAATTAGAGAGCCAATGAGAATATCTGATGGGTGCTATGATTTGATCATCATACATCCTTTTTACTTCTTTTTTTATCAATGGCATAAGAATAGGGTTAATTCTCCCAAGACATATTTGCCTAGAATTATGAAGACTTCAAGTCTTATGATACCAACATTATCCAACATAATATACCAAAAGCTAATGTACTTGAACTTTTCAGCTGGAGATAATGCCTTAGATATCTTGATAAGCTTGGGATTTTCCTTTGATCCTATGTTGCATTCCTCTATATCTAACCTTAGAGGCTCCATTTTAGGTTTTCTAGCTACATCAATTGAATCAAAGAGGTCTTCTAGTGGGGCTAATCCCTTAGGAAAATTTTTGCCTTTGATGTTTAAAACTCCTGATTCATCATTGATTAACTACTCAATTTCTCTTTTTTCTAATTGTTCTATTTCTAATTTAGTGAATTTAGTTGGTTCTATCTTATTTACTTCATTTACATCTATTTCATTATTTATGGTATAATATAATGTATAGTTAGTTTCTATATTACAGTTCTGAAATTCTCCTTCAGAATTCATGAAATCATAAATTTGTGAGTCTTGTGAAAATATTTTCCAATACTTCAAATTATCAGGTATGGTTGGTCTATGTCTTACCTCAGCCGTGTACTGATGATTTGGCTAAAAGGGTAACCTGCATGTGTTGGGAAAAGTGACCAAGCTATGTGCTCGCATATTCTTCTTTCTTGGAATCACGACAAGGTCAGTCTCAAGGAAACATGTTATTAAGTATAATATGGTTTCTCTATAACGTCTAAGTCTAGGGTTATTAACAAGGTACTCTCCATTGACTTGTTTTATAATTATTTCTGAGTCTCCCATGATGGAAACTATTTTAGCTCCAAGTTTTCTTACGATTTGAAGTCCTAGCACTAACGCTTCATATTCTGCCATGTTATTAGTGCATTTGGAATTTAATTTGAAAGCATGTCCTTCTTAATGATAATTTTCTAAGTTGTATATCCATACTCCATCTCCTGCTCCTAATATATTCACAGAGCCATCAAAATATATATTCCACAAAGATTCATGTGTTATATTTTCATCGATTGTAGGTTCAGATTTAGTAATTGAATTTTCAGTATTGACTTCTTGGTGTTCTTCTTCTACAGTTGTGATTTTATCTTTGTCATTGTATGAATTATATAAGATAAATGAGTCTAGATCAGAATGCATTAAATATATAGGGAAATGTTTTGGTCTTTCTGAACTAATTACCATGTATTTCGTCAAGGTTTCTCTATATAGATTCCTTTGCTTACCAAACACAAAAATGGGAGCATATGACATGTCTAATTGTAGTGATCCATGTAATTTTTCTCCCCATGAGCGAGATAATAATATACCATATTTGGGAAGGATATCAGAAACTACTATGTCCATAACGATACTATTTGTTGGGCACTGGACTAGAGTTACACATAGATCTTTGATTAGGCCAAGGCATTTGACTTGACTAGAATCAAAGGAGAAAAGGTCCCTGTAGGGTCTGGTGATGTCTAAGTTTAATTTTTCCATGACTTCTTTAGGAATTAAGTTATGAGATGCTCCTAAATCCAATATAGAATTATGTAATATTTTATCATGAATTTTTAAGCTAATATATAATGGAGGGACACCCCTGTGTTGATGTTTTCCATCTACTTCAGGACCAAATAATAACTCAAGTTGATCATCATTAAGGTTGACAGCATCTTCACCTTCAACTATGCTTAATGTTTCAGTATTTTGTGCCTTATATGAGTCATTTTTCGCCACCTCTATTAAAGGAACTGGTATTTTCAATTTTTCTATCTCAATTTTTCTATTCAATGGAATTTTAGTTTTGTCTAATTTAATCATGTCATTTTTACCAATTGTGGTTTGTGTGGTTTTCTCTTCTTTATTAAAAATTGGTAATTTAGTTTGTGTGTCAACTGTTTTGTTTTCAACTTCCTTGTCTAGAATGATTTGAGTACCAGTTGATGTGATGTCTACAATCTTTGGGGTGAAAGCTTTCTGATTTTCTCTAGGGAGAATTTGTAGAATTTTGGTCATAGGAGCATCTATTGTTTTCTTAGTGTGGGTGTTATTTTTGCTTCTAAGGCTATACTATTTATGAACTTCATATATAGCAGATTCATAGCCTGGTTTGTAGTCAAAGGACTCTCTAAACTCTAATTGTAATTGTTGTAACATGTACAACTCTTGTTCTTCCTGGGTAATAAAAATGGCATCCTCATTGTTTATTCCAATCAAGTTTATCTGGGTGTCCTGGTCTTCTTCATGCTGTTGTGAAGTTTCAGGATAATTTTCTTGGAAAGGTGGTCTAATATATTGACCGTGTACTACTTCCCTTGATTTACCATTATTAGGATTTTTCCTAAAGTTAGGGTTTCTAATTTGGGGACCTTGTTGATTTTCCCATTGAGGTTTTCTTTCCATGTTCTCTAGTCTATCCATTAGTCTTTCTACACTTTTAGCTAAACTATCTATCTTAACATCTGAAGTGGAAGGTTATTCCTTAATGGTCAGTCTCCTCTCATTCCTTATCCTAGCTCTTTTATCTAGTAAGTTAGCTTCTACACTAATTGCATTACTCTACATATGTTCTAAAGTTTCAGGGTTTCTTTATCTTAACTGATAGGAAATGTTAGCACCTGAATTGGACCCCAGGATGAAAAGGAAAAATAGGGTAACAACTAAACCATGCTCAGCCTTGTAGCTAGCCCTACAAGGACAGGAGAGGGTTCTCTCTGTAAACAGATATTCAAATAAACACAATAAATGGACTGATATTAGGCTAGATAAAATGATGGGAAAAGGGTTTTAATAAAATGAATGAATGATATTTCAGGGATGTGTAGGACAAATGGACAGTTGAAACCAGGAATTAAATCAGGACACAGGGTAGTTCATGGGGCAAGATAGGCAGGAAAATTAGCAATTAAAATTTAATGAGGATGGTATGGAAAGACTGGTGAGGAGCTGAAAAGGGCACAACAAATGGATCCTTTTCAAACAGAAGAAAATACAGAGCCTGAATGATTTCCCAAGGCAAAGCATATAAAATGGATTCTACCTTTCTATCTTGAAAGCATTCAAAAGGAATTGTTTATGGATGAATGGAACACATAACAATTCACATATGAAACAAAGGATAAAAACAAATGATAACTCTCATACCACATGGATCCCACAAATCAGAGTTGCATCTCTTATTAATTCCTGTCAAACTGTACAATGTAGCGCAGAGATGTTCATCCACACTATTCCCCTACTTTCTGAGTTACTGATCCTTTACTGCTTACAAATGATTCATAATAAAAACACTGAAATGTGGGAACATAGATCCACAAAAAAGGGAGCTGTTCTAACAGCTAAAGAAATGAAATACAATCATAGAAAGAAATACAACAATCTTCCCCTAAAAATAAGAGACAACATTGCATTTGACTACTTGGAGATTTTTCTGTTATGCTGTATGAACGAAAATAGGTAATCCGATGAACATATTTCCTATTTTGCTACTTGCTGTAACAATATTTGTTTTAAATAAGCTCTCTGCCCTTTGACTGTCACTTTGCTTTCCAATATCTTTTTGGAGAGAACTGACTTTTTTAATAAACTGCCGTTGAAACAAAACATAATGAAATTATATGCTTTCGTGAAGGGAAAATTTAATTTTAAATGGGAAAAAGGGAAGGGAGGGAGGCGGATATCATATGGAAATCTCAATCGCAATAGATAGGGCAGAGAGATATAATTTTACAAACACAATGTAATATGGCGCCATCGCAATCAGAATCGGGAGAGGGGAGTAACACATCACAAATATTGCGATGCGATGTGGAGAAAGGCCTTTGTATGTAATCAATATAACCAAAGTTTTGGATTAACAAAGAGCAAGGGTGTTTATATATGAATGGGCAGAAGTACTATACAGTGGGCCCGGGGGTCAATCGCAATCGCAATATCGGAGGGGAGCGGAGTGCAACACATATGTGAA
Organism: Pinus albicaulis; assembly: GCA_034641835.2. NCBI lineage: Eukaryota > Viridiplantae > Streptophyta > Pinopsida > Pinales > Pinaceae > Pinus > Pinus albicaulis. The sequence continues at coordinate 601,574,485 of CM076575.1, read as the reverse complement.
ACGCTGATGCGATTGGCCCGATTGAATTTGAGCCGTCGGATCGGCGGGGAGAGATAAACAGTGGGGAGATCAATCGGAGGTTTTCCATCGGGGGGGACTTGTGGAAGCACCGATTGCGATGGTGTGATTGGATGTGGGCCGTCCGATCGTCAATCGGATCAATGGTCGGGATCGCATCGGCAGGGTTAATCGGAGGTGGGATTTTGATGGTGCGATTGGTTGTGGGCCATCCGATCGGCGGGGAAGATCAACAGTGTTGAATCAATCGGGGGTTGTTGCGATCGGAGGAGTGGATTGGGTAATCGGAGGAAGGGGTGCGATCGGGTGATTGGAAGGAAAGATGCGATCGGAAGATCAGAAGGAGGAACTTGCGATTGATCTCATCGGAGTTTTGTGCGATGGGCCGATCGGAACGTTCAAACAAACTTTGCGATTTACAATGGAAGAGTGGCGGGGTTTATAATATATAAATTAAACTTTGTTATAAATTTTAATGGGTCATGGAAAAGGGGAAGTGGTTTATAGCGGTGGGACTTTATAATATAAAGGTTTTTATTATAAAGTTTCTACGGGAAATGGAGGGGTAAGTGGTTGGGAATTAAATCGCATATTTATTTAAAATAATTTATAATGCGATTTTGTAATTGGAAAGGGGGAAAAGGGATTTTATTAAAGAAATATAAAAATTTAATAAAACAAAGTTTTAAGAAAAATGGGAAATAGGGGGTATATAAGGATATAAGGGATTTTACTTCACTTAAGCATAAATTTCAATCCAGAAGTCAGTTTTGAGAGTGTAGTATACCTTTGGAAAGCTCTTTCTGGACTCTTTCTGATGGATCTGCTTGGAGGATGATTTGGCACTGAACATGCTATGGAAAACTCTTCTGAAGATAGGGACATCACTTTGTGGAGATAACAGCTTTTGAATTGTGACTTATTAAACATGATGATATAGAATTACATAATGAATGACAACAAAGGAAAAATATCATGTTTTCACCTCAAAACATGGTTTTGAGGTTAAAATTACATCAAGCTGAATAAAATATCTTTTTGATCTTCCTGGTGTTGTGACTTTGAATTTATTGACTTCCTCATGACCTTGCCGATATTATTGACATTTGACTCATTAATTTGAGCATGGTGAGACCCTAGAAACTAATGAGACCCATCCTATGACCTATTGATATGATTTTGAGAATAAAAGTGACTAATGAGTAAAGACCATAGAAAGGAAAATCAGCAAGTACCTCATGAGGGGCAACTGATAAAAATTACTACCATCAATGAATCCATGACCTATCGGAATGGTGAAATTTATTTGGTATGAGACACCTAATATGCAAATGCAAAAGAGAAGTTTTGATCACTGATGGCAGTATGACTAAACTGACACTAACATTGGCTCCAATGGGGATGGTAGCTCCTTGGAGGTGCCAAGAACACCGTATACCAAGTAGCCTTATCCATTGGGCATGGAGTCAAAAATGTCGAAAATTGACACAAATGCAAACTGACTCTGACTCTAGACTAAGACTAAAAACTGCAATAAAACCAAACCATACACATATCATCCAAGTTTTATAGCCTTCACCTCGGGCCCCAAACTCGAATGACTGTGCATTTTGAACTCTGTTTTTAGAAAAATAAAATGGTATATACAATGATGATGAGATAGATTCTAATCCATGTCTTCAACAATGGTAGTGCTTCAATAGCCTACCATTTACTGCTCCACCCGGACAATCCTGGCCATCCATTTCTGAAAGCAAGAAGGCATTCTGTCCCCTGTATGCTATAATTTTGTATGGTTCCTTCCAAAGTTTGTCAAACTTATCGTGCTTGCCTTTGTCTTCATTTCTTACATCCCTTTTCAACACTACATCGTCTAGCTGAAACTTTTCTACTTTTGTCTTCCTGTCATAGATATTTTTAATCTTGTCCTGCAACTAACTCATTTTCTGTGACACTTCTTCTCTTGTCTGTTGAAGGTGAATCATCTAGTTGATCCTTCACTGGTTTTCATCATCTTCGCTGCCAACTTCTTGTATTAATCTCATAACTGGAACTGTAAGAGAAGTAGGAAAGACAACATCAGTACGATAAACCAGCTCAAAAGGTGACATATCTATTGATTTTTTACTACTAACTCTGTCTGCCCACAGTGAGTTGATAAGCTTTCGATGCCAATTTCTTTTGTTTGCCTCCAACATTTTCTTAATTATATTCATCAACGACTTGTTGGATGACTCTGCCATGCCGTTGCCTTGTGGATAATATGCTATTGAATGGCCCAGCATGATGTTGTATTTATCACAGAAATCGATCATTTTCTTTGATCTGAACGCGGCTGCATTATCTGTCACAATTTTACATGGGCAACCAAAACGAGCTAAAATATTTGATTCCAGGAATTGAATAATTACCGCGTCAGTCGCTTGCCTAGCAGGGATGGCCTCGATCCATTTCATAAAGTAATATGTCCCAATCAATATCCATCGATGTTGTGCTGAGGACGTGGGGTGAATTTCTCCTATAAAATCGAGCCCCCACTATTGAAAGGGCACATTCACTAAAATAGGTTTCAAAGGAAGTGGAAGAAATTTCTTCTTCCCTTGGAAAATTTGACATTCATGACAATTCATCATTGTTTTATATAAATCAGAAAACAATGTGGGCCAATAATACCTGGCTCTCAATACCTTGTTCGCTGTAGTTTTCCAAAACAAGTGACCACCATAGTCACCTTTATGGAAATTGTGCATTACCTTCTGAGCTTCTTCTTCAACCAGGCAATTTAGCACAATGCCTCCTGGATCCTTCCAAAATAGAGCACTGTTTAAAATGCAATACTTTGTAGATTTAAGCTTCATGGATCTACCTTGACTCTTAGACATGCCTGGAGGAGGTGACAAAAGCTGAAGAACATACACAATATCTGAATACCAAGGGGATTGTAGAAAAATATCTGAAATAGGAACCAGAAAACCTTCATCTTCCTCTTCCGACATTACTGAAATGAGGTTTATATCTAAAGCACGCAAATTTGATTGGGCCATCAATTTCGCCAAACCTTGGCCTTTGATCAATTTCGTGGGCTTGATCACCAGATCGTACTCCAACATAGCTGCTATCCATTTTCCTCTTCGACCTTCTGGATGAGTTTGCATGAGCACATCCTTAACTGCTGCGTTAGGGACATATTCTATAGTGTGTGAATGTAGAATATAGACCCTAAAATCTTTCAATGCCTTGACAAGAGCCAATGCCTGTTTTTCAATAATATTATATCTTAAAGCAGCATCTCCAATAGTCCTACTGAAAAAGGCGATTGGCTTTTCTACTTCATCTCTCTTTTGCATTAAAACAACAGCCATAGTATGCTCAGATGCAAACGAAAATATAATAAAATCTTGAGTATAGTCGGGACTGATCAGAACTGGAACATTAGACAAAGCAAACTTTACCAGATTGAATGATTTGATAGCTTCTTCACTCCACTTAACCGTGCTATCCTTTTTCAACATATTGGTCATTTCCCTCAAATGTTCAGCCAGATTAGGTATAAATCTACGCAAAAAATTCATCTTACCATTAAAGGCCTAAATCTCTTTCTTGTTCCGTGGAAGATCTATGAGCTGAATTGCCTCCACTCTGGTTGGATCTGTGCGGATGCCATCTCTAGAGATGATGTGCCCGAGCAATTTTCCCTCATCCATGGAAAAAAGGCTCTTTTTGGGATTGAGAGAAATCCCAAAATTTTTGCAACACTGAAAGACCACTCTTAGACGGTGCAAATGCTCATCATCTGAACCTGAAAACATTGTCAAATCATCCAAATAAACAACCAAAAAAGCATCTTTTTCATTTGCAAAAGCAATGTCCATTACACGCTGGAAGGTGGATCCATCGTTCTTCAGTCCAAAGGGCATCTTAGCATATTGGAAGGTTCCCAAGGTGTTTTGAAGGCAGTTTTATCTTGGTCCTTCTCGTGCACCAAGATATGATTGTAGCCTAAGTAGCCATCAAGTAGTGACATCCTAGATGCTCCAACTACTCTCTGCAGAATATGGTCCATTTTTGGAAGTGGGTAATTATCCTTTAATGATGCCTTATTCAAGTTCTAAGAGTCAATACACAGTGCAATTTCTCCAGTCTTTTTACGCACTGAGACCAAATTCAAAATTCAATCAGAAAATCTAATAGGAACTATGATTCCTTCTTTGTACAACCTGTTTACCTCCTTTCAAATTGATGGCAACAGCTTTGGATTGATTCTTCTCAGCTTCTATCTGAAAGGCTTCTGATCCAGCTTGATAGGAATTGTATGCTGAATTATGTTCTTATCATACACTTTCAAATCTGAATAATCCCATGCAAATACATTAGAAAATTGAAAAATCAATTTAACATACTTCTCCTTTACCTCAGGGGATAATGCCTTTGATAATTTGACAAACTTGGGCTGATCAGCTGTTCCAATATTCACATCTTCAACTCCTTTCTCTGTGGGCACCAAGCTTGGTTTCTTTGCGACGTCATCCTAATCAAAAAGCTCCTCTAGAGGTATGAGACCTCTAGGAATTACATTATCCTTTAACTACAATGTGTCCACCTGGTTTGCTTCCAACTCCTGATCATCAACCTCATACTCACCCTCTATTGGAGTATCTTTGAATTTTCCATCACCCTGCAAGAATGTATTGATCTCATTATCATCCCAAAATACTTGCCAATACCTTAAATTGTCCAGAACAACAGGCCTATGTTTAACATAGATCTCAAACTTATTGCTGGAGTTCATCAGAATATTCAAGTTACTTGCAGTAGTGGCCAGGGAATCGGCAATTAGATTCTGCATTTGGGGCACTGCTGTCAAAGTATACTCTGGGAATGTTTTCAAAATGTCCAAGACTACATTTCTGTATGCCCTCAATATTGGATGTTTTTCTTGATATTCTCCCTTCACCTGTTTGATTATCAATTCGGAGTCGCCATACACAGAAATCCTTTTTGCATTAAACTTTTTCAAAATTTTGAGACCTGCAATCAAAGCCTCATATTCTGCTTCATTGTTAGAGCAATCAAAAGCTAGCTTATAAGCACAAAATCTAACATTACTTGGAACCTTCTCAGGTTGAAAAATAGGGCTCCTAATCCATATTCCAATGCCAGCTCCATCCTTACCAACAACTCCATCAAAATCCATACTCCACAGGCCTTCTTCTTCTTCTTGAAGATGTGGGAAATTTGTTTCTTTCTCTTCTTTACCTTGGATGATTTCTGGCTGTTCATTATCCTTTTGTTGTTGGCAGGCAGGAGGTTCAGAAGTGTTTGCTAATTTTTCCTTTTCCTATTTGAGGACCTCTCTGAAATTCTCTGAAATCTCAGGTATTTCATCCACTTATACCAATTTAACATTCTCATCATTTAAACCACCATTAGAATACAAGACAAAAGACTCTAAGTCTGTATGGACAACATTAATGGGATGATTTACAGGCTTGTTTTTGTTGGTAATAATATATTTCATTTTCTTTTCCCTATATAGCTTTCTAAACTGGCCAAATATAGGGATAGTGGCATAAGAGAAATCAAGCTGCATGGTTCCCTTAATTTTTGCACCCCAATACCTACATAGGGGCATTCCAAACCTTGGTGGGACATCAGCAACAACTACATCCATCAAGACATTCTTTGCTGGAATCTGATCTAAAGACACTACCAAATCTTTAATTAGGCCAATACAGTGGACCCTACTTGAGTTGAAGGAATACAGGTCATGATATTTTCGAGTGATATCGAGGCCTAGCTTCTCCATGACAACTTTGGGCATCAAATTATGTGAGGGCCCAGAGTCCAACATAGCGTTATGCAGGATAAACTCATGTACTTTAAGACTCAAGTAAAAAGGAGGGACTTCATTTTCTTCAGATTATTCTGTGGCTGGACCAAAAATAAGTTCAGGGTAGTCGTCTTCTACATTGACCATATCAGAGACAAAATCTATTTGCAAGACTTTGGACACCTGAGTTTTATACACACTATTCTTCACCAAATCTGTGAGCGGAATAGACACCTTTAATTTAGATATTTAATTTTCTAGATTAAAGGAGGGAGCTTTTTCTACCTCTTTAATGGGCGGGTCTTTCTTCTCTGTTGGCTCCTTTACTATGTTCTACTAGTTCTTTTCATTTGCTATATTAGCAACTGTAGGTGCTTTGCTAGAGGAAGGATCAGCCGGCTCCTTAGCTTTCTTCTGTGCATTGTTCTTCATTTGGAGTCCCTTTCTCTTTTGAATGGGGCTGACTGTAACCTCTCTATTCCTTAAAGAGTACTGCCTTTGCTGAGCTAACAGAGCATTCATATACCCTCTCTGATAGTCATCAGACTCTTCTTCCAGTACTATATCATTGGCCAAAATGAAATTTTGGTCTTTTTGAATGTCTGGAGTCGCCACTGTGTATTCTTCATCTTTTGTAAGGAAAATGGGCGCACCATCAGCCGTGAAAAAGTGATTAGCCTCAATCACAGGATCATCATCATCTGAATCTATCCCTTGCACGTAGTTCTGCTGCAAAGGAGTTTTAATCTGCTGCTGTGGTGGCGCAGTTTGGTCCGGCATTCTTTGGTCTCTTTGTTTAATTCTGAATTGCGGCTACTGTCCTCTAAAATTTCGATTTCTTATTTGAGGCTCTGATATGTCTACAATGGTTAACCTATCAACCTTTTTTTCCACTGTTCTGATCAAAGTGTCCATTTTACTGTCTGAAGTATAGGCGTCCTCTTTTATTGTGACTTTTTTCTCAGCTCTGTCTCTTGCTCTTTTAGCCAGCAAATTAGCTTCAACATTTACCGCTATCTTCTGCATGTCTTCAAGTGAAGACGGATCTCTTTCACATAGCTGATATGCCATGTCGACATCAAATCCATCGGGAAATTTTAACAATGTTAGTCCCATAGGAGGATTCAAATTAGCTGGAATAGCATTATATACAACATTGAATCTCAAACAATAATATTGCACAGTTTCACCCACATTTCTTTTAATGTTCTCATATTCAAACAGAATTTGAAGTGGGTTCTTTTTTACCTCCCAGCGATCCAGGAACTGAGTGTGCAACTCCTGCAAAGTGCGAATTGTGCCTGGTGGTAAGGCTCTAAACCACTTTCTGACTTCGCCTCTGAAACTTTGAACAAACAGCCTTGTCATTACATTCTCCGCTTCTACCTCATGCAAATAAAAAAATTCATTCATTTTATCAACATGTTGTTGAGCCGCGATGCTTTGAGTGGCATCAAAGATTGGAATTTTACTCTGATAGTCAGCAGGCATATCATTGAGGACCTGGGGTAAGACCAAGGGGGCATACCTGGCAGCCATAACTCTGGGTGGATTTACGACAGGACTTGTAGGATTTGAGGGAGGTGTTAATGGAGGAGATGATAATTGGGAGTCGACTGATGGGAACACTGATGAATTGGAAGGAGGAAATGTTGTTTGTGATGATTCTGAAGGCTCAGGAATATTAGTTACAGTGATGGACTGAGGAGAATTCAAAATGTAATCGTCAATGGAGGTATTTTCTCTTTTGACTTCAATATCTACAAGGAATTCAGGATCTAAAACTGTATCATCAATGTCATTTTCAGACTTATTCCTAAATAAAGAAAGCTCAAAATTATCGTCAAAGGAAAGATCTTCTACAAAAAACCATTCATTGGGCCAAGTATAGGATCTGAAAATGGGTCTGGGGCTTAATGATCCTTCTTGTCTTCTGACAATTCTTGGGATAAGATTTGGATTTTCAAACACAGGGGGCAGATTTGGATCGGGATTAGCCCCGGTGTATCTTTTGGAAGCCAGTGTGGTCGAATGTCTATTTTACAAAAATATTATTTTGCAGCCTAGCAAAAATATGAACATCATTTTTCAAAAGCCTGGAATTATTTGATGTACTGGGGAAAATCTTGCAAGTCAGATGTTATGTTTATAAAACTAGACTGGAGATTGACTGAAGCAGCATTTATCTACTTATGCACTTGCAAAGCAATGTGCAGTTCGAAGGTTACCTGGCATAACTTCGGGCTCCGTCTGTAGTTTATAAAACAAATAACACTAACAAACAAACAATCTTGAACTATTCCCCAGTATGGTCGCCAGAGATGTTAGCACTTGAATTGGACCCCAAGCTGAAAAGGAAAAACAGGGTAACAACTAAACCACGCTCAGCCTTATAGCTAGCCCTACAAGGATAGGAGAGGGCTCTCTCCGTTAATAGATATTCAAATAAACACAATAAATGGACTGATATTAGGCTAGATAAAATGATGGGAAAAGGGTTTTAATAAAATGAATGAATGATATTTCATGGATGTGCGGGACAAAGGGACAGTTGAAACCGGGAATTAAATCAGGACACAGGGTAGTTCATGGGGAAAGATAGGCAGGAACATTAGCAATTAAAATTTAATGAGGATGGTATGAAAAGACTAGTGAGGAGCTGAAAAGGGCACATCAAATAGATCCTTTTCAAACAGAAGAAAATACAGAGCCTGAATGATTTCCCAAGGTAGAGCATATAAAATGGATTCTACCTTTCTATCTTGAAGGCATTCAAAAGGAATTGTTTCTGGATGAATGGAACACATAATAATTCACATATGAAACAAAGGAGAAAAACAAATGATAACTCTCATACCACATGGATCCCACAAATCAGAGCTACATCTCTTATTAATTCCTGTCAAACTGTACAATGTAGCGTAGAGATGTTCATCCACACTATTCCCCTACTTTCTGAGTTATTGATCCTTTACTGCTTACAAATGATTCATAATAAAAACATTGAAATGTGGGAACATAGATCCACAGAAAAGGGAGCTGTTCTAATAGCTGAAGAAATGAAATACAATCATAGAAAGAAATACAACAATCTGCCCCTAAAAATAAGAGACAGCATTGCATTTGACTACTTGGATATTTTGCTGTTATGCTATATGAACGAAAATAGGTAATCCGATGAACAGATTTCCTATTTTGCTACTTGCTGTAACAATATTTGTTTTAAATAAGCTCTCGGCCCTTTGACTATCACTTTGCTTTCCACTATCTTTTTCGAGAGAACTGACTTTTTTAATAAACTGTCGTTGAAACAAAACTGAATGAAATTATATGCTTTCGTGAAGGGAAAATTTAATTTTAAATGGGAAAAAGGGAAGGGAAGGAGACAGATATCATATGGAAATCGCAATCGAAATAGATGGGGCGGAGAGATATAATTTAACAAACACAATGTAATATGGCGCCATCGCAATCAGAATCGGAATCGGGAGAGGGGAGTAACACATCACAAATATTGCGATGCGATGCAGAGAAAGGCCTTTGTATGTAATCAATATAACCAAAGTTTTGGATTAAAAAAGAGCAAGGCCGTTTATATACGAATGGGCGGAAGTACTATATGGTGGGCCCGAGGGTCAATCACAATCGCAATATCGGAGGGGAGCGGAGTGCAACACATATGTGAAACGCCGATGCGATTGGCCCAATTGAATTTGAGTTGTCGGATCGGCAGGGAAAGATCAACGGTGGGGAGATCAATCAGAGGTTTTCCATCAAGGGGGACTTGTGGAAGCTCCGATTGCGATGGTGCGATTGGATGTGGGCCATCCGATCGTCAATTGGATCAACGGTCGGGATTGCATCGACGGGGTTAATCGAAGGTGGGATTTTGAACAGTGCGATTGGCTGTGGGCCGTCCGATCGATGGGGAAGATCGACGGTGTCGGATCAATCAGGGGTTTTTGCGATTGGAGGAGCGGATCGGGTAATCAGAGGAAGGGGTGTGATCGGGTGATTGGAAGGAAAGATGCGATCGGAAGATCGGAAGGAGGGACTTGCGATTGATCGCATCGGAGTTTTGTGCAATGGGCCGATCGGAACGTTCAAACAAACTTTGCAATTTGCAGAATAGTGGCGGCGTTTATAATATATAACTTAAACTTTGTTATAAAGTTTAAGGGGTCATGGAAAAGGGGAAGTGGTTTATAGCGGTGGGACTTTATAATATAAAGGTTTTTATTATAAAGTTTCTACGGGAAATGGAGGGGAAGTGGTTGGAAATTAAATTGCATATTTATTTAAAATAATTTATAATGTGATTTTGTAATCAAAAAGGGGGAAAAGGGATTTTATTAAAGAAATATAAAACTTTAATAAAACAAAGTTTTAAGAAAAAATGGGAAATAGGGGGTATATAAGGATATAAGGGCTTTTATTTCACTTAAGCATAAATTTCAATCCAGAAGTCAGTTTTGAGAGTGTAGTATACCTTTGGAAAGCTCTTTCTGGGCTCTTTCTAATGGATCTACTTGGAGAATGATTTGGTGCTGAACATGTTGCAGAAAACTCTTCTGAAGGCAGGGACATCACTTTGTGGAGATAACAACTTCTGAATTGTGACTTATTACACATGATGATATAGAATTACATAATGAATGATAATAAAGGCAAAATATCATATTTTCACCTCAAAACATGTTTTTGAGGTGAAAATTACATCAAACTGAATAAAATATCTTTTTGATATTCCTGGTGTTGTGACTTTGAATTTATTGACTTCCTCATGACCTTGCTGATATTATTGACATTTGACTCATTAATTTGAACATGGTGAGACCCTAGAAACTAATGAGACCCATCCTATGACCTACTGATATGATTTTGAGAATAAAAGTGACTAATGAGTAAAGACCATAGAAAGGAAAATCAGCAAGTACCTCATGAGGGGCAACTAATAAAAATTACTACCATCAATGAATCCATGACCTAGTGGAATGGTGAAATTTATTCGGTATGAGACACCTAATATGCAAATGCAAAACAGAAGTTTTGATCACTAATGGTAGTATGACTAAACTGACACTAACAGGACATATCAATGTCAAAACCATCTGGAAATTTTATCAGGGCTAAGCCTGGTGCAAGTTTGATATTCACTGAAATTGCATTGTAAATGTTATTAAACCTAATACAGTAATGTTGAACATATTCATTAGGAGCTCTTCTAATATTCTCATATTCAGATAATATATGGAGAGGGTTTTTATTTCTTTCCCATCTACTTATAAACAATCGATGGAAAGAAACTGAATCAGCGATATGGCCAGCAGGTAAAAATTTAAACCATTTTTTAACATCTCCTACTAGTGTTTATGTGAATAATCTCATTTGTACATCTACCTCATCAACTTCATGTAACTAAAAATAATTTTTGATTTTATCTACATGTTGTTGAGCAATATACTGACTAGTACCATCAAACTAAAATTTTTTACTCCGATAATCTAGTGGCATGGCATGTAAAGGGTCTTGTAAGACCAAAGGGGAAAATTTGGCTGCCATGGCTAATATTTTAGCTCGATTGGGAGGTAAAGGAGTGGTGCTTGGAGATGGACTCGAAACTTTAGGTTGGAGAGGAAGTTTAGGTATGAATGGCTTTGTGGAATGAATTGTGGTGGATATTATAGGTGGGGTGGTATTGAATGGAGTTGTATTTACAGTTTCTAAAGATAATGCAGAGAGCTTAGGGGTAGTAGTAGTTAGGACAACTATTTCAACTGATTGTTGAAAATAGGCTTCGTCTATGTCTTTTATCAAAGTTGAGGTTAAAGAATCAAGTTTTTCAAAAGTATCTAGAACTTGTTGGCCTAAATCAAGTTGCATGTTATCCTTCTTTGATTCAATAAATTGAATAAAATTGGAGTCTATTACTGTATCATGGATTGAGATTTCAAATTTGATATGAAATAAAGAATTCCCAAATGATAAATCAACTCAAATATCATGTATACTTGATAACTCTTTAGGAAGTGAATTTTCTTTGATTAACTCACTACTTCTTGGACTCTCTATTTTTTTAGGTTTTCTTAAAATTCTGCCAGGATCATAAATAATAGTAGCAGGTTATGGATCAGGATGAGCCCTTGTATAATATTTTATTTTAGAAGTCAAAATTTTAACTTAGTATGATAAATTAGAACAACATTTTTAAAATCTTAATGTGAAAAATGAGGAAAATTGTTTCTTTTAAGATTTATTTTAACTAGGGGCTGATTTTCCCCAGTATGGTGGCCAATATGTTATCAATCTAAAATTTCCAAAGGTTTTTCTTACATTAAAAATAAATATCAGAGATAACTACAAACCACTTTTGGAGATTAAGATCTAGCCTTCCTAAACTTAGAGAGGGCTCTCTCTATATGATTTAACTTTGTTTTTATCAATGGATATTAGGCTAGTTATGTATGCTTGGTTGGGTTGGGTTTTGATTGGTTTTGGTTGGTTGGTGGAATTAATGATTTAGATGAATAGGTACTTTTCCATTTTCCATTAGGCTATGAAGTCAATATAATTTGAAATAGAATAAAATAAAATTATAAAGAAAGTGTTACAAGGAAAGATATGTGAGCAATATCAGATCTTAACGTTGAATGGTGAAGTGATCTTTCAATCAGGATCAAGGAGAAATTAATAATTCCTTAAACCATATAATGAAAAAGGTTGACGAGGTCAATCGATATCAGAGGGAAATTAAGAATTCTCTAAACTAGATATCAAAAGGAAACACATGAATGTATAACATTTAAAAGCAGAGTGTAATTTTTAAGCAAATTTTGCAGTAATATTCCTGTTATAACATTCAGATTTAGAACACATATAATTTTATTGAATACTTAGAAAGAAAACATGAACATTTGAAATTTATACTACACTGAGATAGATAAACACATGAATCATGTAACTAGGTCTCTTTATAACTTGTTGAGTCTGTCGACTGGAAATTGGTACAATAACCCTTTAGCAAAGGATCAGTTAACTACTGAAATATTCAGAAATCCACACTTGACCAACCCTTGATACTTCAAATGATTAAGTATTTATACAACATATTACAAAAATATCCTGTCAACTTACTAGGATTTATTCTAGGAAAATAAAATATCTTTATGCAAAAAGATAGTGACACCTTTCAACTGACTGATATCTGGCACTGATTATTTGCTTGTTGTTATCTATTTTTTCTTTCATCTATATTTTCTTTCATCCTTTATAGTAAATCACACCACTTCTCCCACGTTTCTTCATCTAGGATTTTTTTTTCATCATCCTACGGTAAATCTCACCTGCCTCTGAGATTTTTTTTTTTGGCAGACGTAGCCTTAGTTACAAGAATATGATTTACCTCATGCTAGAGGTAAAAGAAGTTTTCTAGAGTTTTTAAGAGTACCTTTCTTGTGGGAATGCCCTTCATTAAGGAAATGTACAATGTTTCTTTGGCCACTTCCCTTAACTTCTTGAAAAAATCCTCATGCCTCATTAGTTTTTCATTTATTGCTAGAGGAATAGGAAAACCCTTCTGTCTCAATACATCAAACTTGCTAAAAAATATTTTCACTGCGAGTTCCATGGTTTTACATTTCTCTTCAAGATGTAGCAGTAGATTTATTTTGGAAATCACTTTCCTTACTTCTAGGATGGTCTCCGTTCTTTCAGCTATCCTGAGATCTTCCAATTCATACTTATTTTTAGAATTCAAGAATTTGATTATTTCAGAGGCTTCCTCTAGTTTCTTTCCAAGGTTGGCTTTGAATTTTTGAATTGCTTCATCAGCTTCCTTTACTAAGTCATTCTTATAAAATATAATCTGTATAGAAGGCCAAATATCAATAACTAAGTTAATGATATTGGCACACAATTGTTGTTTTGCTTGGGCTAAAGTCTCTATTAATGACAACTCTTTCTTTAGCTTGTGCATTCTGTCAGTCAATCTATTTTCTTTCTTTACCTCAGATTGATGTGCTAATTATGCCAATGTCTTTTCATTCTCTAAGATATTTACTTGTTCTTTGAGTTTATTAATATTTGTAGTCTGAATAAACATAACTTCCATTGCTTTGATTAATTTGTTGGCCTCATCTATGGGATGGGATTTTGGTATTGTTGATGCTGATGTACATACTGGTGTTGATGTAGATACTATGGGAATTGCATTAATGGGAATTGCTTCCATGCTAGCTTGTTTTTCCTTTACAAGCTTATCCATCTCTGTCTCCATTTCCTTTAGTTGAGCTGTCAACTGGATGATTAAATTCATCATCTCATCCTTTTTATTGGTTGTCTCCAAAACCTCCTTGGTTTGTGGATGTTCAGTAGTTGGCATTTTTAATTGTTTATTCAGTGCGGCTATGTCTGCATTTTTCTTCTTTATAAGTTTTTTTTCTACCTTGATATCAGTTATATTATAGCCATTCTAAATTAACAACTCTTCCAGTGATTTAATCTTGTTGTATTTTGTTGCCTTGATATCAGTTGGATTATAGCCAGTCTTACTAACTCTTCTAGTGATTTAATCCTATTGTATTTTTCTTGTGATGAGGCTCTTTCTAGCTTTAATCATGACTTAATATTTTCTAGGGAGTTTTGCAACTTCAGGATACTTAGAGATTTATGTGCCATGGTTGAATATATCATTTATCTTGCTTGCTTTTCGAATTACAGTTGGTCAATTGGATGCATGTCCTTGGGAGGAACTTCAAAGATTTTTTTATTGTAGTCTTCTGAAGTTTTGGAGGCCTGTACTTTCAGCTGTAGGAATGTCATCTGCATTGTCTTTTTCTTGAGGTCAAAACCTGAAAGAAACCTACTCTGATCACTAGGCGTTTTCTTCCAGTATTGTGCATATGTAACAGCCTTCAGTGCTTCATTTTTAATTTTAATCTCTTTATATTTCTCAAGGATGTCCTTTTCCTTCTCAACTAGCTTACTAGATGTTGAAATCTCTGCACTATTTTTCTTTTGAATGATTTCTGCCCTCGAAGATGATGGTAGAGGTATTTCTTCTGTATCTAGTATAGGTGCATCATTCCTGATAACAATCTATGTTTCAATTGTCTCTTCCTACTCTATTACTGGGTTCAACTGTGCTTTATTTTTTTACATAAGATTGAATTTATTATCAGATGTAGCTTCTGCTGAGTATGAGCCTTCTTCTCTAAACCTTTTTGACTTTCTATCCTGTGGGTCTAGAGTAAGCAGAATGGAACTAGTATAAAACTGATCCTCCATCTCCTTTAGAGTATTTTCCAACCACTCTGACTAATTTGAATATTTCTCTATCTCAGGCTTAGATTCATGGATGAAAGGGGTGGGTTTAGACTTAATTCTTAATCTTTTTATGACACCCAAGGGATCATATGACCATTTGAAACTATTGCTAAACTTTAAATCCTGTAGGCATATGTCTGCTTCCTATCCAACATTCGTATTGTTGCATACAAAGGGCACTAGTTGGACTTTTATCTAGAACCGATTTTTCTTTTTTGGCTAAAAGGAAGTTTATCTCATAATAATTCAAGATCTATCTAATATAATCTAAGGAAAATATCCTCATTGGGAGGCATTTGAGAATCCTTTAAGGGACTAGTTGGCTTCCATACACTCTAATCTATGTGTGATTCTAGTATAAATATCAGTCTCTTGTCTTGCTCTGGTCAGATAACTGTAGTAATTTTCTGATTTCATCATTGATTCTAGGTTGAATGTTGTTGCTGAGCATATTAACCACTGGATATACAAAATAATCAATAAATTATTTGAAACAAAATTCATTGGAATCCTTTCTGATCAAGGATGTCCAAAATATTATAGACTGGGGATTACCCTCTGTGTCCAAATTTTGTAGATTGAATGTAAGCCTTTCAGACTAAAAGTATATGAACAAATGAAATAATATTGAGGAGTATCTGAACACTCCTTATTCTGGCAGTTTGATCAGTTGGTCATGCATGGAATCTACCAGGAATTGTGCAAAGTTAAAAAGTATAGATGGAGGCTGGCTTGGGAAAAAGGTAGAGAGGAAACCAAGGATGGTTTCATCTACACTCTCATCAGTAAAATATCCTAGGATACAAGGCAACATGGTCACAATCTATCTGGTTTGTTTTGAAAACATGGTAGCAAAGTATGGTGGGTTGTTTTTAGGAGTTTGTACTGATTGAGGGAGGAAAGTCTGAAAGGTTTGAAACCTCTTAGGAAAATCTAGCCTTAGGTAAAGCTCAGTAAAGTTTTCAATGGAGAAAGGCACTCCCTCTAGTTGTGATGGGATTTGCAGCATTTGGTTAATGGACTGGGAAGTGATAGTAATTAGGATTTCTTGGTCAGGGGTGAATATGGGTCTTTCATTTGGAAAATAGTTGAGTTGGCAAAGTCTGATGATTTTAGGGAACTGGTAAGTCTGTGGAAATGTGTATTTTGGCAGGTTAGAGTCATATAAATGTATATCATCTGCCTGATTAACAAATTTGTCATGGCTCCAGCAATGGAGCTCCAAAAGATTGATATCAATCACAGTGTAAATTATTTTAAATTCTTTTTGGGCCAAAGGAGTGTGGTCGACATCTAACAGGGGTGGTTGCAGAGGGTTTATAATTTGGACGCTTTTGGAAGTCAATAATTTGATTCAATTTATTAATTAATTAGCTTATTTTATGGTGTCGGGTATTAGAATTACCTGAAATATCGATATTTTTGTTGTGAAAGGGGTCCAGGTAGTAGCGGGGGCTTCAATCTTGATTAGCACTAGCTTTTCCGCAAATTCCCAAAGGTAGGGAAATGAACGGAATGGCCTGGTTTTATATTTTTGAGACTTGGTGGTTTATCACATGCCGAAGGATGGTTTGGTGGTTAGGGTAGGAGGGGGTGTGATAAAACCTGGTCGCGCCACTTGGAAGGTGATTAGGCAAATAAAACCACACATTTCACACCCCCCTTGTGTTTAAACATCAAACGTGGAGGGGGGGGGTGCGAAATGGATTATTTGCCATTAGATCTATTGTCGATAATCAAACAGTTAACGAGGTTTGGGTTTTTAAAATAGGTGGGCCGGGAAATAGTTTAGGTGAAAGGTTTAAAGTGAGAGAGTTAAATGAAAGTGGGGCTATTGAAATATATTAAGCGGGGAGTTTAAATAAAAAGGGGGGTCCACTTTTTTTTTTGCGCTTTAAACTATTGAAAAGTGGGTTTTGTATTTTATGAAAACATGAAGTTTTATTTAAGGGGGAAAGGGGGTTTAGTAATGGGAAGGGGATTTTTTAAAGGGTAAAGAGGTTTGGAAAAGGTTTTTGAGGTTTAGGAAGGGAAAAAGTTAAAGGATGGCATTTTTAGAACTGGGAAGGGGGAAAATTATTTTTAAGAGGGGAAAAGGGTCAGGATAAGGGGGAATGAAGAGGGAAAGCGTTTTTAGCAAGGGGAAGGGTTAGAAAGATATTTTTTTATAATGGATAATAATAATAATGCTTATATATATTTTGAAAAGTATTCTACCTACACTTTTATTCATGTTAACATTTTTCCCTTCCCTTTATTGGGTGCATTTGAGTTTGTCGGCCCTTTTATTTTCTTTTGATAAGCAAACTAACTTATTTGTAACCTTATATATTCAAATGGCTTAGATTAAAATTATAAGATCATTTTTATGTTGTACCTAGCTATTGATCTGCCAAGATTAAATGGTTTGGTAAAATCTTTATTCACTAACTATCATAACATAAAATTTAAAAGCATGAATAATCAAAATTAGACTGTATGATCATCATGAATTGTGGAATTTTGAACAAGTTGAACACAATCTATTAGAAAAAGTAATGTAAGATAAGAGTAGTGGCATTTGAATGTGCAACACTTTTAGAATTTTTTTTTTATTCTTTTTTGTGGGCTTCATATTTTATATATTTTTTTGTCTTTCTTTCTTTTGGTGCTTTGATTATTATTTTAGGACATACCCTCTTTTCATTATTTTAATATGGAAAACATTTGTAGAAATGCAAAGGTATGTACAATATTAAAAGAATTAACATAGCCAATTCAAAATTATGATCCCTATTATTATAGGACACTAACGGAGTCTACCCATCCCCCATTAAAACACCATATAATAAGTCAAGCAAAAGAATCTACAAAAAATCGAGCTACAACACAGTTGCAAATATTTTTCGCAAGTTAATTAAAAGAAATTGACCATGATAAATAGTGTAATGTATGGGAGACATTTAATTGATTCATTATAATTTTAAATATTATAATTTTATTGTGTTATATTATATTAAAATGAAAATTCAATTGCTTATACAATACAATTTATAGTATATTATAATGTTTGTACTACAAGGAGCTATCTAGCCCAATATAGAAGAGACTATGTAATGTCCCATATTGTTCAATTATGTGAACATTTTGACTCATTCAAATTGCATAAAAAATAAAAATAAAAGAAAAATAATAATTAAAATAAAATCGAGGTAAAATCGTCAATCTCGGCTCTAAATTTTGACAACACATGGATTTTCCAATGGTATATATATATATATATATATATATATATATATATATATATATATATATATATATAGCGTAGATCAATCTTAACTATGGATATACCAAACACTGAGAGGGATCAAATTTCTTGAGGTGTAAACATATTTTAGAGTGAAAAATAATTTTTTATTTCTCAATGCTTCATAGATCCAAAGTTAAGATGGATTTAGGTCTGTTATATTAATGGTGACAATTATAATGAAATGTTTATTATTATTATTATTATTATTATTATTATTGGGAGTATAATTGTTTATTTATTTTCCCACAAGGCAGGATGAGATCATTGTACGTCCTTTATATGACTGTAATTTTCTTTTATCTAAAGGAATGAATAGAAAAATTCCTACCCATCTTACACAAAAAAATTAAAAAAATTATTTATTGTTATTATTTTTTTTCTAAAGTAGGAATATTTAATCTATTCATTTTTTTAATTGATAATTAAAAAATTATTGATAATTAGATTTATTTTATTGCAACTTTTTAAGATATGATGTCTTGTTTATTGAAGAGTGCTTACTAGTTTCGCATTTCAAGGTTTGTGCTATGAGTTTTGGAGATCATTTCAATATTCCTATTGTGATTACTAGATATTTTGTTGTTAATTATTTTGATATAAATTCAATTTATATATGATATGGTAAATTCTTAATAGTTATATATTTATTAAACTACCCTAGATATATCTTAAATATCTGAAGCTGTAAACTTGTTTTTTAAGTGCAAAAATTGAGAAAATATTCTCACCCTGAAAGATTGAATCAATTTGGGGACTTGGTAAATTTAAATTTAAAATAAATCTAAGGTGATTTAATATATTTATAGCAAAAATTAGTTATTTAAATAAAATATAATAATAACATAATATAAATTATAGCTGCGAGAAAGATAGATGACAATGGCAGTGTGGAGGTAGCTGTGGGCCTACGTCTGTACTTGGCAGATAGGGCCAATGAGGGCACACATGTGGCGGCTCCAAGTCACGGGCTTGAAGCAACGCATTTTTGTGTTCTCCTACAATGGAGGGTGAGTAAATAAGAAGTATTATTGTACAACTTATTAAGACTTTCTTGTTTTACCATTTTCTGCAAGGCTTTGAGGTTAGTAGTTAGGTGCAGCAGCTGCACGCACCCAGAGTAAGGAGCACAGAAGTAACGGATCTCCTCCACTGTTGACAAGGAGGGTTCAAGGAACATGGTCAATGACTCAGAAATCGTGGAGGTGGATCCCAAGCTAGGGGATATTTTAATCATGTGGGGCTTGGAAGTCACATACAAAAATTTGGTGGAGTTCATTGTTCTAGTTGGAATGCACTCCTGGATATCCAGAGGCTCAGGGAAGGAGAGGAAGTAGGGGGGTTCTGGTTAGCATGGAAGAAACCCTAACCAGAATGGATAAGGTGTCATTTTTATCCTCTAAAAACCCAGTGGGAAGTGAGGATCAAGTTTATTTTTCTAGTGCGGAAGTAGGAGATCAGTCAGATAGTGACAAACCCTACAAATCATGTTGGCCTTTTATTCAAATAGGAGGCCTTCAGGACATTATCTATAGTTTCACTTCATGGGAAAATTAGGGGAAATTAATGGGTTTTATAGGCTTGAAAAGGGGCTCATTGGCCTTGGCGACGACCAAAGAAGGAGTGGCGGAGGTTTTGGGGGTGTGCAAACCACCGAGAATTTTGGGGGAGGGGAGAAGAGACTTCAGGGTTTCCTACGGGGGAAGGATTTGGGCAGTGTAGCGGATGATATATCTAAAGATAGGTCTAAGTGGTCAGAAATCCAGACAAGGGAGGGGGGGACCATAGCAGTAGGGAGTCTATCGAGACTAGGTAATAGTCAGGACACCTACAAGGAAATTCCACAGTGCACCGAAGGGCTTTTGGAAGGGATCACTCAGGACCTATTTCTGCAGAAGATAGGAGAAACGAGAGTACCTAGTAACGGGGAGGAGGAACCAAGGGATAATCCTACTTCTGAAGTGAAAATTAATGACCAGCGAGGGAGTCCAGACATAGAGAATCTAGGGGTCTCAGATAGCCTAGGGGGCATAAGGAAGAAAATGAAAGTGGTCAGGAGGAAAGAAAAAATCCCAAGTTTGGTCCTGGTGATTGGAATCTCGGTTGACGAAGTGATGGAAAATGTGGATGTTACCCTGGTATGGAGAGCCAAAGGGAAGAAGCTATATGCAATCTATATCAAGGAATTTGCGACAAAGGTGTGGTTGGAAGCCCCTGATCCGAGACCTGAAGTGGTAAATTTGAGAAATGGTTGGTTTATGATAAAATTTAAGAGCATGTGATCAGTCCAATGGGTTCTAGAAATGAATTGGGGCTTTGTTAAAGCTTCAATATTATTAAAGCAGTGGATTACTCTTTTCGATGTGTAGAGAGAGAAGGTCGTTGATCTTCCAATTTGAGTAAGGCTCCCTGGTCTCTCGCATCCCCTATGGATGAAGAATGTCATTAGGGAGATAGTGAATGAACTAGGGCACTTTCTAGAGGTAGATATGTCTTTCAAATAGACTGGGGAGAAATTAATTGCAAGAATTTTGGTGAGCCTAAATCCCAAAGATGTATTATTAGAAGAAATTAAACTCCACTATCGTGACTGGTATTTCATGTTGGCACTGGAATATGAGAAATTTCACTTTCGATGTAACAGATGCCACCAATATGTACATCTAGAAAAGGACTGTCCACTAAGTATCAAAAGAAGGAAGAAGCATTGCAAGGGGAAGAATAATCCAAAGAAGGAAGATTGGACTCCGATGGGTAGGACATCCTCACAGATAGAAAAGGGCCATTAGGGAAGGGTTCCTTCTCAAAGGGTAGTGGAAGGGGACCAAAACATGCTGATGGAAGAAGTGGACGATCAGGAACAGACGATGGAGGCAGAGCTCCGTTAGAAAACAATCGAGGAAGATCAGAGGCCTCGACAAATCCAATGAGAGAGGGTACTGCTTTGGATCCCACTCCCTCACTTTATGTTAGTGTTTCGAATTGTATGGCTATGTTTCTAGGGCCTAGTACCTCCAGTCCTTCATAATATATCACGCTTAAATCACATGAAATAAATTTAAGTGAATTGTTGGATAGTATTATCACCTCTATTCCTAAGGTAAACCTATACCTACACCCTCCATCATTTCTGGATTCTCTGATCCCTATTAAACAGGAAGGTGAGAGAAGCCCATACAATCTGAGACCTCGTGATAAGAAAGAAAACCTAATGGAGGTGATTGGGGGATTGGGGAATTTTGGGGATCCCCTAGTAGGGCCAAAGCAGAGGGGTTGGAAATCAAATTAATCCAAAGCTCGGATGAGAGCCAAACTGGACATAGCCAATGGAAAGAAAAAACTATTAACCGGGGTATTTATATCAATGAACACCCTATAGATGATGAATAAATGATTATTATGTCCTTAAACTCTCGAGGTTTGTCTAGTAACCCAAAAAAACTAGCCATCAAGGATCTTATTAATAAATATAGGTCAGATATCATTATGTTGAAGGATACTCTGGGAGCTGGAGAAGATGTCATGTTGACTTTAGCAAAGATATGCCCTAGTTGGTATTTTCAGTGCCTTGATTCTAAAGGTAGGTCATGGGGCTTAGCCATAGGCTTCAGGGAATGAAACCTTAAGTTGATAAAAACTTGGGGTCTGGATCAGGTACTGGCGCTTGAAGTCTATTCCATAGACTTCTGCTCTAATTTCCTCTTTATAAATATCTACGGGCCATGCCAAGATCGGATGCACTTTTGTAATGATTTATGGGCTAAATCCTTCATGGACAGCTCAAACCTCATCATAGCTGGAGACCTTAACTTTTCAATAGGGAAGGTGGAAACTTGGGACCTAATGCTCGATCGTATCCCTTGTGAGACTTCTTCTCTTAAAAAATCATTGATTTCAAGCTGATAGACTTAATTCCCCTTAAGATGATGCCTACATGGAAGAAAAGAAGAGTTGGTGAAACTAGGGTAGCAAAGAGGTTGGATAGATTTTTGATCAAAGAGGGCATTTTGGACAACATTTTGTCGATTCAGAAATATATTTAAGAAGTGGGGCAATTAGATCATCACCCTATCCTCTTGGAATAAAAGGATCAAACACCAAAATAGGTTTTGCAAAAAAATTCAACCAGGGATGGCTTAAGGAGGAATCCTTCAATTCCCTCTTCAAGGATACATGGATCTCAATGGTAGCTGAGGACCATCATAACAAAGCAGGCCATTTCCTGGAAAACCTAAAAATAATGAAGAAAGATACAATTGATTGGAAAAAAAATAAGAAAGCAACAAAGGAGGAATGACTTAAATGGATAGGTGAGGAGTTGGTCAAACTGGAAAGTCCAGAAGAAGATGGGTATGAAACCTTGGAAAAAAGGGATTGCATTAAAACGCTAGAGTTTTAAAGAAGGAATATCCTCCAGGGAATGGAGGAACTGCAATATTCCCAAATGGGAAAAGAAGGAATATAGAAAAAAATGTTGGAATAGCAGTGTAAAGCATCATATAAAAACATGAGGCCAATATGGATCCTTTCCATTCATCATAAGAACAGCAAAATAGTAGAATATAATGGGCCACAAAGTATTCAACAAGATATAACAAGCCTCCAATACACAAAACCCTCAAAATAGGTGATGCTAATATATATCAAAATGTCGGAAGGCTGTTACATTGCAGTCATAAAGTTCACTACTATAGCAAATGAACATACAAAGATCACGGGATGATATATCCCTCAATAGATACAACAAGTACAGATCTACATTCTATACAACCTCCAATGAAGAACCCCCAAATGATTTTCATAAATACACCACTCTACAAGATGGGAATCAAAGCCCTAGGGTTGAAGATTCACTGCAACATATAAACTAGAAAGATGGATTTGATTTGATATAATAAATAATGCAACCTCCTCCAATAGATTCTCTAGATGAAAGGTTTATCCCTTCACTAGAAAACCTCCTCCGAAAATGGTGTACTGAAACCACCCTGCAACTCCTCCCTCAAAATGACGCAGTTCAAGAAAGAAACTGCATTGTAGGGGTAAATAAATAAGTGGCATGATGCCATATGTTGCAATAAGGCTCATGGGCCTTCCTTACTATCCTCTCGATGGGAAGGAACCCTTCTCCACTAAAAATAAGCATTGAAGTGACCCAAATATGTTCTCCACTACTGCAACCTGCAACACAACACAACCCTCAACAGGATCTACGCTGTAGATGAAAGACAAAGCTTGGACTAGAGCCTTAATGTGGAAGTATAGTGCAAAATCTTCCTATAGGCCTCTCAAGGAAAGAGGTGGGATTCCTGATTAGGAACACCCTATGATAAACAACACTGCAATCTTAGCTAAACATCTAAAGAAAGCTATATGTCTAAACAGACCATATGTTCAAAAATATCATATAACAATTCATAATCCAATATGGCTTCCATCCTCTTCCTTATATTAGTGATGAAATTTCTAACCCTAAGCCCCATCCATTAATGACACTACTTCCATGCAAAGAGTCTCCATCTAAAACTGTGTTGTCCCTCCATAAATGTCCACTCCTCCATGAAAGCATTGTTGATTTGGTCAAAGTTGACCCACTCTAGGTGTTCCAACCCATTTTCACACCTAAGGGTGCTGAATTAAGCTACCAAGATGTCCTCCTTTCACATTGGAATTGATTTTATTCATATTAAGGAGATTTATGGATCTCCATATCCTTTTATTCATCAAACAAGAAAGCAAAAAGAAAAATTAATATTCCAACTATCTCATGGCTAATTGGGAATATTATAATCCTCCCCTCCCAAATGTTTCTTGTCCTCAAGAAACTAAAAAGGCGAGTGCTGCAACTCTTCTCCTCCTCCATTGGTGACACCTCCATGTGATGAGCTTCCCTCATAAACCAAGTGTCCCCCAATCCATCCCTCCATGACATGCTCCCCCCAAGTTCTCATGAGATGCAAATGACTCATCCCACAAGGAAGCAGTGCATCCAATGAAACAAGCATGGTTTTCCCAATGTCCTCCCTGAAACATGTAGCATAATGAAAATGGAGAATCTCTCTCCCAAAGGCTGCATTCAATCCTCCCATCCTCTTTCCAATCATTCCCATAAAAATAATAAGTACATCATCAATGTATGGGATCAAAACCAAGTACATATGAACAACAATACGCAAAAATTGAGGTGGGTCATATTACCACATGTGGAACCAGCACATTATTTCTCCTGACTACATCAGATAACAATATGGTAAGTGGTTTCCCCACCACTTACTTTTTGCCCAAGTTTTATCACAATTTCTGAAAATGTGAGAATTATTTGGTGCCTTTGGAGTGCACCCTGAGTGGTAAATCATCTCCCTATATCCTCCTAGTGAGTGTCCATGTTCAGTAATGCTTATGGCCCAAAGTTGGCCATGAAGTTTATATGGAAGAATTCTCCTCCTTGGAGCAATGGCCTGCATATACATGGTAAAGGAGTGCAAATAATCATCAAGCAAAACATCATGCTCATAATGTTGTGTAACCAGCTCCAAAAATAGAAGAAAAGAGATATCAACGCCTTAGAAATGAGCCACTTCGAGGGGGCAACCTCCAATACATTACATAAATGAACAATTCTTGGATGATACAATTTACAAAACCTCCTTTCTATATATAGGAGTCCATGGGGCCATAATGTAATCCTAGTGGGCCACAATGCAATCCTAGCCGACCTAACAATAATAATTTAAGGGCACAATAATAACAAAATGGGGGTTACAAGGGTACAATAATAACAATAAGGGGGTTACACTAACAACAATAAGGGACTATACTAGTAATATAGGGACCTAACATGCCCCTCTCCTTCAAAAAAGTGTTGTCTTGAACGCTTGAGTAGATTTGGGTGCTTATGTACAAAATTCTCATCCTCCCATGTAGAATCTTCAGTGGGTAAGTTCTTCCACTTGATGAGATACTCTGAAATTGATCGATTCCGTAGTTGTCGAGTTCTTGTTTCCGTGACCGCTTCAGGTTCCAATATGATTTTTCCTTCCTCATCAAGTTCTGGAAATATTGTTTGAGCTGGAAGATTTTCACCTATAACCTTCTTTAAGCATGAAACATGGAAAACTGGATGTACTCGCGAAGAAGCAGGAAGCTCCAATTTGTATGCCATAGTACCAATCTTTTGCAACACCTTGTAAGGACCATAGTACTTTGGCGATAATTTATTATCCTTCTTTGCTTGCTTGAGGGACATTTGTTTGTGTGGTTGTAGCCGTAAAAATACCCAATCTCCTACATCAAAACTTCTCTCGCTACGATGTTGATCTGCCTGTTGTTTCATTCGATTTTGTGCCAAATTCGGGTTATCCTTTAAGAGTTGGAGAACTTCTTGCTGATGCTCGATGTGATCTTCCACTGCTTGAACCTTCAAATTTTCCCTTAAAGATGATGTGATCGATGGTGGATGATATCCATAAAGTGCCATAAATGGGGTCATTTTTGCTGCAGTATGAAGGAAGTGTTATACCACCATTCAGCGAGAGGTAACCACTTGACCCATTGTGTTTGTTTATCAGATACAAAACAACGAAGATATCCTTCCAAACATTTATTTACTATCTCAGTTTGACCATCAGATTGAGGATGATAAGATGACCTATGAGCTAATTGAGTACCCAAACAAGAAAATAACTCCGTCCAAAAATTTCCAGTAAAAATGGGATCTCTGTCACTCACAATAACCCTTGGGCTTCCATGTAGCTTTTGAATTTTGTGCATAAATGTAGTAGCAACTGTACTTGCTTTAAATGGATGAGATAATGCACAAAAGTGTGCATACTTGGTAAGTCTATCAACTACCACCATGATGACATTCTTTCCTTCGGACATAGGTAAACCTGTGATAAAATCCATTGAAATATCCTCCCAACGTTGACTTGGAATGGATAAAGGTTGTAGAAGTCCCGGGGTCTTAATTGTTTCCACTTTATTCTGCTGGCAAACCAAACATTCCGCCACAAACTTTTGAATATCAGATTTAAGGCCATCCCAAAAAAAAAAATTCTTCACCCTGTGGTAAGTTTTTAAAAATCCTGAGTGTCCTCCTAAAGGAGAAGTGTGCAATTCCAGAAGAATCTTTTGTTTTAGTTGGGAATTATTACAAAGATATAAGCGATCTTTGTACCATAAGGAATCATTTTTCCAACTAAATGTATCGGATGTACTAGGATCTTGCTGCAACTTTTGAATGAGTGTCCATACATCTTTGTCCTTCTTCCATTCATCTCTTGCTTCGGTTATCCAATCTGGTTGGATAATAGAAATGGCACAAAGCAATGCTTCCACCTCTTTATTCTTTCTTGAGAGTGCATCTGTAACAACATTAAGCTTTCCTTTTTTGTAGATTATTTCAAAGTCATAACCCAACATCTTTGTGACCCATTTTTGCTGCTCTTCTGATGATAGTCTTTGTTCCAAAAAGTGTTTAAGACTATCATGATCAGTTTTTACCTTGAAGTGTCTTCTCATTAGGTAAGTTCGCCATTTCTTTAGTGCATGTAGTATTGCTAACATTTCCTTCTCATAAATAGGTTTCTGTAAATACTTTCCTTTGATTGGACGACTTTTAAAAGCAATGGGTCTTCCTTCCTGCATTAAAACTGCACCAATTCCATTTCCTGAGGCATCACATTCCACAATAAAGGTTTTTGTGAAGTCTGGTGTAGCTAAGACCGGTGCTAGGCACATTGCCTCTTTAAGACGTTCAAAGGCCTTAGTTTCTTCAGGAGTCCATGAAAATGCATCTTTCTTCAATAATGTTGTTAGAGGTGCTGCTATTTTCCCATAATTCTTAACAAACTTGCGATAATACCCTGTTAACCCGAGAAATCCTCGCAACTGCTTTATGGTTGTGGGGACTTTCCATTCCTTAATGGATTTAATTTTGTTAGGGTCTACTTTAACACCCTCGTGAGATACAATATGACCCAGATATTCCACCTCTTGTACTCCAAAGAAACATTTGGATTTTTTTACATATAATTGTTTCTCCTGCAATAGTTTGAGCACCCTGTCAACATGTTCAACATGATCCTTCCAAGACCTGTTGTAGATTAGTATATCATCAAAAAATACTAGCACAAATTTTCTAAGGGTTTGAAAATGGAATTCATCAACCCTTGAAATGTAGAAGGTGCATTGGTAAGGCCAAAAGGCATGACCAAAAATTCATAATGACCCTCATGAGTTCAAAATGTTGTTTTGGAATATCTTCAGTCTTCATTCTAATTTGATGATATCCTGAACGAAGATCCAACTTGGTAAAATAAATTGCTCCATGTAATTCATCCAATAATTCATCAATCACAGGAATGGGAAATTTGTCTTTAATGGTGAGCTTATTGAGCTCCCTATAATCCAGACACATTAACCATGATCCATCCTTCTTGTGTACCAATACTACAAGAGCAGAGAAAGAACTTTGACTAGGTTGAATTATACCCGCCTCTAACATTTCTGCAATCATACGTTCAATTTCGCTCTTTTGGAAGTAAGGATATCTATAATGCCTGATGTTTGGAGGAACACTTCCTGGAATCAAATGAATAGCATGATCATGATCACGAATAGGTGGGAGTCCTTTGGGAGTTTCAAACACCTTGGAATGATTGTCCAAGACTTGTTGGAGATCTGCAGAAATAGATGGTTTTGATGTTGGAACTTCTAGTGAGCATAATTGTGCAATTACGCCTCGTTGTTCTCTCTTTAGAAGCTTTGTCATGACATTAGAGCTTATTATCCTTCCTGGCTTCCCTTCAATACCCCGTAATTCGACTTCCTTTCCTTCTGAAAAAAATTTCAAGAAAAGTTCTTGAAAATTAAAAGCTACCTCCCCCAAAGATTGTAACCATTGTACTCCTAGTACAACATCAGCACCTCCCATAGGAATGGAAAGCATTGGACTAGTCAATACATATTCCCCCATGGTTAGCTTGATATTATGGCATTTTCCAGAGCAATTTATAGTTCCTCCATTTGCAACCATCACTTGACATTATGGTGCTGGGTATAGGAAACAATTTAATTCCTTGGCTACCTTATAATGAATAAAATTATGGGTGCTACCTGAATCAATCAACACTATTACCCTTGTCTTCTTGATATGTCCTTCTATCTTGAGAGTTTGAGGAGTGGTAATTCCTGCCAGTGCATTACACGATATGGTCGGATTCATTTCTTCCTCTTCTAGGGCTGGTTCCTGGTGTATATCCTCTTCTTGTTCATTTTCTTCTTCCTCTTCACAATCTATGTAAAATAATTTCTTCTCAGCACACTTATGACCTTTAATGTATTTGCTATCACAACTGTAGCAAAGCCCTTTTGCTCTTTTTTCTTCCAATTTTTGTGGTGTCAACCTTGTAGGTTGTGGAAATCTAGGCATAGCAACGCTTCCTTCTTTATAGAATTGAGTGGTAGGCTTCCTTGTCGCCATTATTTTACATTCAACTTTTCTTGCCAACTTGAATGCCTTCTCCAATGAATCCGGTTCCAAAACACGAACTTCATGTTGGATGTTATCCTTTAAAGTGCTATGAAGAGATCGATCCTGTGTTCCTCTGGAATATCAATTACCCTTATATTCAATTTTTGGAAGTCCTCAATGTGCTGCCCCACTAAACCCTTTTGTTTGAGATTTATCAATTGGCTAAAGAAGATGTTTCTCTTTGTATCCTCATAATGTGCTATCATTTCCTCCGTAAAAATTGACCAAGTGACAATTTTTTTACGGGAGCAAAGCCATCGATACCATACAAATGTATTTTGTTCTAAATGTAAAGTTGCAATGTGTACCTTTTGTTTGTTTTGCACATTATGGAGATCAAAATATTGCTCCATCTGTAGTATCCATGTTACAGGATCCTTTCCATCAAACTTCCTCATATCCATTTTTGGAATATGGTGGTCCTTCCTGCCAACATTAGAGTTTATGAAATCACGATTAAAATTTATTTTTTTCTCATCATGAGGTTCTTCTACTATCTTTTCAGCATTAGGAAACATTTCTTGTATCAACTTTGTCAAATTTTTGATGTTTGATTTTAGATCATCCATTTTAGCTTCATGCAGAAACTCCATGCCATCCATCTTAGCTTCCACGCCATCCATCTTAGCTTCCATGCCTTTCTTCAAACCGTCCATCTTCACTTCCATGCCTTTCTTCAAAACTTCCATTTCATTTTTTGTTGCTCTTTGCGAGAGTGAAATTTGTTGCTAATTTTGATAGATCATGTTGCAATTATTCATCTTCATGAGTCATAGTAGAGCCTTTTGAAGGCTTAATGGGTGTTGAATTATTTTTACGGGGCATTTTTTAGAACCCAATACTAATATCTATTCTACAATATTCCCTTGGAATCAATTCAAATTGATTCTTCAAACAAAACTTATGCAATTTGGAAAAAAAATACACACCTTTTTCTTGCTTTTGAGGAGCTTGATATTGAAATTGGATTATCTTTGTGATTGCGGCTCTTCAATATCTAAAATTTGGCACTGAGGTAGCCTTCTGAATTATCTTTTGAATGCCATAGGTCTAACTTGATTTGGATTCTCCAAGGCAAAGTTATGTCCAATCTCCCACAATGACCTAATTATGGACTAGTTCAGTAGAGCAAACTTGTACGACTTGCCACATGTCACTGTTTCGTATTTTAGCTTTGAAATTGATAGCACAGAAACTATAGTCCGTGTTCTTGCTACCACTTTTTACAGTACTCCAATCCGATGCTCAGAGAGAGAGTTATGAGGAGTTTCCCATGATCACCTATTTGAGATGAAATTCAGGAGCCTAAAAAAGCACTACCTTCCCCAGATCATATCTCCGAAAATATTGTGAAACAAGCTCTGAAATTTTGCAACGAGTTTCCTCAAGATTTTAGCTTCGTACCCTAAAAATTTCAGATTATGAACCTTCATAGAAAAAACTTTATAGCGCAAATTCCACGATGACCTGTTTAGATTAAATTGAGGAGCCTACAAAAAGACCTAACTTCCACAGATCCCCTAACTTCCTGAGATGATATCTACGAAAATAATGTGAACCAAGCTCACGAAATTTTTAGAAAATATTTCTCGGGATTTTTAGATTTACCAGAGTAAGGGGAGCAACTGAAACCGTGAGGTATAAAGTTATAGCGAAAATGCCCGATGATTTTGTGCGGGCCCCGGCGAAACCCTAGATCCAAACCTACGATACCAAATGTTGTGTAACCAGCTCCAAAAAGAGAAGAAAAGAGATATAAACGCCTTATAAATGAGCCACTTTGAGGGGCAAACCTCCAATACATTACATAAATGAACAATTCTTGGATGATACAATTTACAAAACCTCCTTTCTATATATAGGAGTCCATGGGGCCATAATGTAATCTTAGTGGGCCACAATGTAATCCTAGCCGACATAACAATAATAATTTAAGGGCACAATAATAACAAAATTGGGGTTACAAGGGTACAATAATAACAATAAGGGGGTTACACTAACAACAGTAAGGGACTATACTAGTAATATAGGGACCTAACACATAAACATGTTCCTTACCATAATTTCTTCTCATACAAAAGGAGTGGTCCATAGATAGATACCCTCTCATTCCAAAAGATGAAAGAGGTGGCTGTAATAACTCACCCATAGAGTCATGTATCTCGTCCATCTCCACATGATCCATGCATCTTTTGAAATGGTGATATATATCCTCTTCAAAGCCTTCCCAGGTATATCCCTCCATGATGGTGTTGTAGGCTCTCTTGGAATAAGTATGGCTGAAGAGAAAATCTTCATGTGATCTTTGTAGTAACTTCTTCTTGAGGTTGGAATATCTATATAAGAATATCCTACCATTATAGTAGATGAATTCATCCTTAACTGAATATCCCTCCTCATGTAAATGGTCATGAAGTATCATGCATGTGAAAATATCCATGGAATAATCCACCAACAGTTGGGATTTCCAATATGGATCTACTCTCCAAAGTGACAGCGTTGATGATCTATCATATAAAACACCTGTCACATGGCTGTACTCCTATTTGAAATCTCCCATGACAAAGGTGCATATCGGGATGCTGCTATCCCTTCTTTTCTACTCCTCTTGTAGCTGCTCATGCTCAAGTAAAGTTAAATATTTTGGAGGTCAGTCTTCCATGGGAATCTATCACCCATCCAAAAATTTCTGAGTTTGCCAAATAATGCATGAGTGGCCACCATATCCTATAAGTGGAAGACTTCTCCCCAAGTGAGAACATCTTATGAGCCTCTAAATCCAAGGAATAGTCTCCTTGCACCATGATAGTGCCATCCTCCAATCCTGCAGCATCCTCTCTTAGTGCAATATGAGATGTGAGAGTGGGTAATGATGATAGTGGAAGAATGTCTCCCTCCTCCTTGATTCTACCTAGGACTCTCTGTGTTGCATCACAACCTTCCAATGTTCCCACTCATCCTGGATCTAAGAGGGGTGAAACATATTGTGTGACATCTCTCACCATCTCCGGATCATGTGGTCTCCTAGGTGGTTTTCCATAAAACAATGATGTCTCATGGGTCAACCTCATATGCATAATAGATGGATCTACCATGTCCTTTCTTCCACTACGAAAATCCACCTCTGTGTTTTGTGTGGAAGCTTCTTGATAATTGGGTACCACTCTCATTTATGTGAGAGTCCCTCTAATTGGATCAATTGTTCCATCCTCACCTCCTGGTGGTGGTGGATCATCTCCTGCTATTCCAGTGTTATGAGCCCTCTCCGGTTCATCTTCTTCTTCCTCCTCATCATCTAAGAAGACCTCTATATAGTGTGCCTTTCCTACTGCACATCTATGTCTAGGTTCCCAAGATTCTTGGCATGTGAAGCAAAGCTTCCTCATCCTCAAGTCTCTTCACACGTCATCACTAAGAGGTGTTTTATTTTGGCTCTCTTTTGAGAAAGGAGCCTTCTCATCTTTTCCCTTTGATGGACAAGAGGGATTTTGCTGAAATGTTTCCTTTGATTTTGGTAAGGAATATTGTAGATATCTAGCCCTTTCAATGGAATCTTGAAGGGTAGTGGGCTTGGTAGACTTAACCAACCCATGAAGAGGTTCTTCTAACCCATCAATGAACACATAGACCCTTCTTGCTACAGATAAATTAGGAACCATAATAGAAAGTTTTAGAAATTCAGAAATGTAAGTTTCTAGATTACCTGATTGTTTGAGCTTTTCTAGCCCCATGAATGGTGCCTCGGGATC
Source organism: Pinus albicaulis (assembly GCA_034641835.2). Classification (NCBI taxonomy): domain Eukaryota; kingdom Viridiplantae; phylum Streptophyta; class Pinopsida; order Pinales; family Pinaceae; genus Pinus; species Pinus albicaulis. The sequence goes on along the minus strand of CM076575.1, from coordinate 601,541,744 downwards.
TCTTCTATCAAACCTCTCCACCAACCTCCTTGTGAACTCTGAATATGCAGACACTTTGGCATGACCCATCGTATACAAGCCATGGAACCACCAATCATGTGCTTCAACCTCAAGGTGCAGAACTGCAATCTTAATGGCCTCCATCTCCGATACTTTGTTCAACCGGAAGTAGATGTCAAACTTCTCTACCCATGATTTGGCAGTGCATTTAGATGACCCATCAAATTTGGGTAAGAAAAATTTGCCCACAGTGCGGTGTAGATCACGATTCTGAATTAATCCTCCACCTCTATTATGATGATTAGGTCTCCTATTGTCCTTTATATGAGAGAATTTTTGAAAAATCAAGTGATCCTTGAATCTCAAAGATTGAGAATCATACTCCATGAAATAGTCTTCAAGGGTTTCTTGTTCTTGAAACCCTTCATTTTCCACTGCTAAGAATTTAGGCATTGTAGAGCATTGGGAAACTTGCTGCTAATTCACTCGTTGATCACTCTAGTGATGAGAAATGTCAGAGCCTTAACCATGCATAAATACTTTAGGGGATTCCTTGTATCTATACATCCTCATCTCCTTTATTTCTCTAGAAATGTCTTACATAGTTTTAAGAAGGATCTTAGGAAGCTCCTTCTCTTCATCTTCTCCTGTTAAAGGGGTTTTACCCTTGTCTTCTTTATCATTTGTATAATAAACTCTAGTTTCTTCTTCTGAGATACCTGTTATGTCTATCAGTGAGAGGATATCCTTCTTCCAATGACATATTGGATTTTCAAGATGCACAGGTTGAGTCAATATTATGCTCTGATACCACTGTAATATTCCCAAATGGGAAAAGAAGGAATATAGAACAAAATGCTAGAATAGTAGTGTAAAACATCATATAAAAACATGAGGCCAATATGGATCCTTTCCATTCATCATAATAGCAGAAAAATAGTACAATATAATGGGCCACAAAGTATTCAACAAGATATAAAAAGCCTCCAATAGACAAGACCCTAAAAAGAGGTGCTGCTACTATATATCAAAATGTCGGAAGCCTGCTACACCACAGTCATAAAGTGCACTACTACAAAAAATGAACATACAAAGATCATGGGGTTATATATGCCTTAATAGATACAAGTACAGGTCTATGCTCTATAAAACCTCCACTGAATAACCCCCAAAGGGTTTTCAGAAATACACCACTCTACAAGATGGGAATCAAAGCCCTAGGTCTGAAGATTCACTGCAACACATAAACTGGAAAGATGGAGCTGATCTGATATAACAAATAATGCAGCCTCCTCCAATAGATCCTCTAGATGAAAGTTTGATCCCGTCACTAGAAAACCTCCTCCCCAAATGGTGTACTGAAACCACCCTGCAACTCCTCCCTCAAAATAACGCAGTCCAAGACAGAAACTATGCTGTAGGGGAAAATAAATACGTGGCCTGATGCCAGATGCTACAGTAAGGCTCAAGGGCCTTCCTTACTATCCTACCAACGAGAAGGAACCCTTCTCCACTGAAAATAAGTACTGAAGTGACCAAGATATGTTCTCCACTACTGAAACCTACAACACAACACAACCCTCAACAGGATATGCGCTATAGATGAAAGATGAAGCTTGGCCTAGAGCCTGAATGTGGAAGTATAGTGAAAACTCTTCCTAGAGGTCTCTCAAGGAAATATGTGGGATTCCCAATCAAGAACACCCTATGCTAAACAACACTGCAATCTTAGCTAAACATCTGAAGAAAGATATATGTCTAAATAGACCATACATTCATAAATATCATATATCAATTCATAATCCAATATGGCTACCATCCGCTTCCTTATATTAGTGATGAGCTTTCTAACCCTAAGCCCAATCCATTAATGACACTACTTCCATGCAAAGAGTCTCCATATAAAACTGTGATGTCCCTCCATAAATTTCCTCTCCTCCATGAAAACAATGTTGATTTGGTCAAAGTTGACCCAGTCTAGGTGTTCCATGTAATATTCCTAAATTAGCATGCAGCTAATAGGAATATTGATTATTAATTTTTGCACCTAGTAGATGAATAAATGGGGAAAGAGACCCATACTTATATTGAATTAGCATAAAAACCCTCTCGGTATGAAAAGGTACATTCTAGTAGCTGGATTTGACACCATCATGTGTGAAAAGGGGCAAAAGGATGTGGACAAAGTCAAGTTTGACCAAGTCAACAACGTTCATGAAGAGGAGGGTATCATCAATGTAAATAGCTCAATATGAACAAGAATCAGTTTAGACAAACAAATCAGAGCTGGATTGAAGGCACTTGCGTGTAAAAAGGGGTTTAGCGAGTTGAAGAGGTTAACTTTGACCAAATCAAACAACATTGTTATGGAGGAGTGGCCTTGATGAAGATACAACACAGTTTAGGAGGGATATTGATTATGTGATGTTGGAAACCCTAATGGGTAGGACCCAAGGTGAGGTGGCTCACATATTTTATAAGGAAGAGGATGGCAGCCATTTGAGGTTAGCTTGATGATTATTGATTTTATGGTCTGCATGACTATTGTGCCTTCTTCAACTGTTTAGTTGAGATTGCAGTTTTGTTTAGCACAAGGCATTCATGCTTAGGAATTCCTTCTCCTTCCTTGAGGGGCCTCTTGGAGGAGAATTGTACTTCATTTTTCCACACTCAAGCTTAAGGCCAAGCATTAGTCTACAGCTACAACATTATTTCTGCAGGAGGTAGTGTTGTGTTGGAGGGTGTTGTAGTGGAGGGTTGAGAAACCCACTTCTGAGTTGATTTTCTCGTAGGAGGGAGGTTTCCTTCTCCTGGGAGATTAGTTTAGAAAGCTCTAGATCAGATTGTCACATCTTGGCATTGGGCCAAAGTAATTCCCATCACCTACAGCGTAGTCCCTTGCAGGAACTACGTCATTTTTCATAATGTTGCAGTGAGGGGGTTTAAACTCTTGTTTGTGAGCTAGTTTCTTAGGGAAAGGGCCAACCCTTCTCCTGGAAAGCTAGAAAGAAGGATCCTCATGTATTGATTGTATTATTCAGCTATTTGTATGCAGATCTCTAGCTAACTGTGTCAATTTAGTTTCAGGTTTGCAGATCTAACATTTTATACTTGTACTTTCTTGAAACCCTTATCGGGTTATTTCCATATTGTATAAAAAGGAACAGATCTCCATTTTTCTTAGCCATTAAATGATTGAAAACTCCTGATCTATTATATATTATAATTTTCTACAAAAACCCTTATTAAAATAACGCTGTCACATGCTTCAGGATTTTCTGTTGGCATAAGCTATGGGGTTTGGGCATTTTTGAGTTGTATTGGCTTGGGAAGACCTGTTTAGCATGGCTAGAGAGATTTGTTTCTGCTCCCATTCTATATGTGAAGAGTATAATGTATGAACCAAGGGATTCAAGTCCTATTTTTCACTTTTTTAACATCATTTTCTGAAAATAGCATTTTCATTTCGTATATTGCTGAAATTCCTAATTGGGAATATTACAGTGTTATCAGAGCATAATCTTGGCTCAACCTGTGAATTTTAGCCATTATGAAATCAAGAATATAAGAAGAAGAAGAAGATATCAGAATTATGGAGAGAATGATATTAATCTCATCTCTTTTCAAATCCAGGAAGAACCTCTCCAAGGAGGTTAAGTAGATGAAGGAGAAGAAATGCCAAGAAACTCCTAGAGGAGTCCAAGAAGAGGAAGGACCATGCACTTCCTATTCTCATAGAGAAGAAGACAAGAAGCATGGATGACACTTTGATCACCAGATTATAAGTGAATACCTTGTTGAGTACAAATCTCAACCTAGAGCCTTTAAGGACACTCTAGCTTTCCCATAGTTCATTTAGCTGGAGGAAGAGAGGAGGCCTTGCAGCAAAAGGGGAATCAAGGGCAATAGGTTTCTATTGTCTACTTTTGATGGGTCATTTACAACAAGATCTTGGGCAAGGAAGCTTGATGCATTCTTCCTACTACACCCAGTCGTAGAAAGAGAGGCTGTAGAGATTGCAGCGCTGCACCTAGAGGGTGAAGCCAACATTTGGTGGTTCAACCACTTGAGTCATGAAAGAGTGAGTATTTTTTCTGAGTTCACTAAAATTTTGATTGGGAAATTTTGCATGGAGAAATCAGAGAAGGAGGAACCCTCACCACCATTAGAAGAGGTATGTACCAGCGCTGACACAGTTATGGAGGAGCAGCCATCTACATCAGCAGTTGGGGGAGCCATCACAGTGGAGGGAGGAACTCTTGTAGCCATTCAAGATGTTCCCAATATTCACCAAGGTATGCCTAATTTTCCATTTCCTCTTGTTTCATCAAATCTTATGGAGAGTTGTATATCATTGCATGTCCCATGGACAAAATACAATGCTGATTTAGAGCAACACACTCTCACTGCACTAAGGAGCCTTGATGAACTCAAGGAAAGGATAAACACTCATACTACTTACTCATTGTTGAGCTATACAAAAATCTTTCTATTGGGGTATAGATTGTTGAAGAATGGAATGAGTATTTTCCCCTACAATGCAATAAAGAACTATGTACTCAATAGTGGGCATGACCTTGAAATAGTAGATGTATCATCCTGGAGACTAATAACGTTGTCTTTGAATAGCAATAATAAAATGGAAGCTCAGCCATTAGGGGGGCATTCAAATGACCACTCCACATGTGTAGCAAAGGAAAGACAGACTTTTGATGGGATACATTTTGTCTCCCATGACTATGATGGTTTTCTTCATTGGGAGGAAGCAAATGTTGGGCAGGAGGATAGACACTCACCATTGGTTGGGAGGGTTATGGAGAGAAAGAGGTGGGGAAGCCCGTTGCAAATCTACAACATAGGGCAACAAGAGACAAGGCTGTGTTTGCTAAGCTTGAGAGAGTTTGGCCATCATGTGACATACCCTTATTCAAAAGGTATGTCATGGATTGAGACATTGCATGGCACCCATATGATATGGCAGCAGAAGATTTGTTTGTATGGGGCATCATACAAGACAACTATCATGATATTACTCTATGGCTTATATGAGGGAAAGATAAGGGAGCAAAAAAAGTTATTGTTGCTGTGGTTGCTTTTGGGGGAGTATGGGCATAATTTTTCCCATACTTATCATGATATTTCCGGAGAGGGGGATGGCACATTCAAAGTGAAAAGAGGCTACCCTTCAGCATTGGAGGATAAGTAGAGGCTTCCATATAGGAAGAAGATTTCCCCACATAGCTGCATTATAGTGGATGGCTTTGGCATGTGGAATGTCAAAGGAAGGAGTCATGGAGTGACAAGAGCCTTATCACTAAGGCCAACAATGGTGTCACTTGGGAGTATGCTTCTATTGTGGAGTGTTCCAAGGAGAGTATGCATCTCTTCTTTTTGCAGAATTTGATGAGGAGATTCTCAAGGGAGGACTCATCCATGGACCTCACTTTCAGCCTACTCACTATGCATGGTAATAAATGCATCTCTGTACTGATTGATTGTTCCATTGAGTTTTTGTATCTTCTCACCATCTATGAATAGTGAATTGCTCCACAAGAGAGCAAGATTATTCTTGGGTTTCATGGTCACTTTAGGGCCAACCTTTATAATGATGATAACCCTTCTCTACATGACTTTGGGAAAGTGTATTGTTATTGTAATTGATCTCAGCTGATATATATTGTTGTTTACTCCCACATAGTAGATGAGCAAACATGCACAGCTGGTAATTTAATGAAGGAAAACTTGCCACATGATGTTCTCAAACAGCAGTTGGGAATACTGCACTATATCCACTTGGTAAACCATTGGTATCATCCAAAATTTCACATAACCTTCAACAATTTTCTGATTTGGATGCCAAATGGTGATGATGTTCCATTCATCTTGTATGGAATGGTTTGGGCTAGCATGATTCATGACATTAGAGAGAGGATCTTTGAAGATACAATCTTCTTCTTGACACTTCAGGGAAACCTTATTGCAGCCCAAGATCAGCATATGCTCTACACTTATCATGAGAGGAGATAAAGACAGTGTGGGTAAGGCCATTTTTCCTACCATTTTTAGCTATTCAACCCACCTACATTATAGGAGCCAAAGGTGGAGGAGATCTTTCATGAGTGGCCATGTTGGAGGGTGACTCATTTTGTATGGATGATAGCTTGGGGATTGAGGTTTCACATGGGATTGATAGTTCCCAATGCATTTCAGACTCCATGACTTCAGAGGACCTCTAGACAACACCTAGTTTCCTACTTGAGTATTTCACCCTTTCATGATGATGGCCATTTGGGATGCTCACCAAATGCTAGCTTGTATGCTTGGGAGAGGCACTATGGAGATTCATTTTTGAGACAACATCATATTCCTTGGAAGATTTCATCATATTAGGATTCTATAGGAGGAGGATAGGAAACTCTTCAGTTCTATCCTTACAGTTTCTTGGGGACAAGCAACATTTGGGAGGGGAGGACTGTAATATTCCTAAATTAGCATGCGCTAATAGAAATATTGATTTTTGATTTTTGCACCTAGTAGATGAATAAATGCGGAAATAGATCCATACCTATCTTGAATTAGCATAAAAACAGGGGAAAATGGATGTGGACAAAGGTCAATGTCATTCATGAAGAGGAGTGGATCATCAATGAAAATAGCTCAATATGAACAAGGATCAGTTTAGAAAAACATATGAGAGCTGGATTGAAGACACTTGGGTGTGAAAAGGAGTGAAGCAGGTTGAAGAGGTCATCTTTGACCAAATCAAATAGTGTTGTTATGGAGGATTGGCATTCATGAAGATACAACGCATTTTTGGAGGGAGATTGATTATGTGATGTTGGAAACCCTAATGGGTAGGACCCAAGGTGAGGTGGATCACATAGTTTATAAGGAAGAGGATGGAAGCCATTTGAGGTTATCTTGATGATTATTGATTTTATGGTCTTCATGACTATTATGCCTTCTCCAACTATTTAGTTGAGATTGCAGTGTTGTTTAGCACAAGGCATTCCTGCTTAGGGATTCCTTCTCCTTCCTTGAGGGGCCTCTTGGAGGAGCATTTTACTTCCATTTTCCACACTTATGCTTAAGGCCAAGCGTTAGTATAAAACTATAGTGTCATTTCTATAGGAGGTAGTGTTATGTTGCAGGGTGTTGTAGTGGAGGGTTGAGAAACCCACTTCTGAGTTGATTTTCTCATAGGAGGGAGGTTTCCTTCTCTTGGGAGATCCGTTTAGAGAGCTCCGGAGCAGATTGTCACATATTGGCATTGGGACAAAGTACTTCCCATCACCTATAGCACAGTCCCTTATAGGAACTGTGTCATTTTTCATAATGTTGTAGTGAGGGGGTTTAAACTCTTGTTTGTGAGCTAGTTTCTTAGGGAAAGGGCCAACCCTTGTCCCAAAAAGCTAGAAAGAAGGATCCTCATGTATTGATTGTATTATTCAGCTATTTTTATGCAGAGCTCTAGCTAAATGCATGATTTTAGTTTCATATCTGCAGATCTAACATTTTATACTTGTACTTTCATGAAACCCTTGCCAGGTTATTTCCATATTGTATAAAAAGGAATAGATGTTCATTTTTCTCAGCCATTGAATGATTGAAAACTCCAGATCTATTATCTCTTATAATTTTCTACACAAACCCTCATTAAAATAATGTTGTTACATTCTTCAAGATTTTCTATTAGCATAAGCGATGGGGTTTGCAGATTTTTGAGTTGTATTGGCTTGGGGAGACCTGTTTAGCATGGCTAGAGAGATTTGTTTCTGCTCGCATTCTATATATGAAGAGTATAATGTATGAAACAATGGATCCAAGTCCTATTTCTCACTATTTTAACATAAATTTCTGAAAATAGCGTTTTCATTTCTTATATTGCTAAAATTCCTAATTGGGAATATTACATTCCAACCCCTTTTCACACCTAAGGGTGCTCAATTAATCTGCCAAGATGTCCTCCTTTCACATTGGCATTGATTTTATTCATATTAATGAAATCTATAGATCTCCACATCCTTTTATTCATCAAACAAGAAAGCAAAAACAAAAATTAATATTCCAACTAACTCATGGCTAATTGGGAATATTACAATAACAGTGGAGGCAAAAGAGTAGGGCTATATGGTTGTCAACTGGTGATGAAAAATCAAATTTCTTCCACAAGTATGAAAAAGGGTGGAAGAACATAAATACAATCTAGGGGATGAGAATGAAGGATGACATGACTGCAAAATAATTTGAGGATCTTGCATCCATGGGAAGGGATTACTTTAGGAACCTCTAAAAATCTCCCATGGAAACTACTACTGTAGAAGTTGTGAAGCTGGCACAACTCTTCCTGAGGTATGTCGAATAAGTGGAAAATGAGATGCTTGCAAACCCAGTGTCAAAGGAGGAAGTGGAAGGATTCCTAAAAGAAATGAAAAAGTATAACAACCTTGGGTCGGACGGGTGGAAAATGGAATTCTACCAACATTTCTTTGAATCATTGGTGGAGGACCTTACAACTGTTGTGGAAGAATCAAGGTTAAAAGGAAATTAGGGGAATTTTGAGGTCTAAAATGGGCCTCCTAAGAAAAATGTACAACAAAAATAAACTTTATAACAACCAATAGGATTCAAGATGACGATGTCAACCATGGGGGATGATTTACCATTTTTTAAATAAAAGGGTAAAAATATTAAAAAATAATAAAATAATAAAACTACTTTTTCAACTCGTATTTTCAACTTATCTCCCAAAATTTTTACTCAAATTTCAAGTGGGAGTACTCATTGGATGCAAAATTTAATTCCTCATCTAAAGAGTACCCATGTTGCATACTTTCGATAAACTCTACTACACGAAAAATGAGAAATACATAAAAAAACGTGATTGTAGTCACATTTTTTAATGTATTTCTCATTTTTCGTGTAGTAGGACCCATCGAAAGTATGCAACATGGGTACTCCTTGGATGAGGAATTAAATTTCACATCCAACGAGTACACCTGCTCGAAATTTGAGTAAAAACTTTGGGAGATAAGTTGAAAATATGAGTTGAAAAAGTAGTTTTTTCATTTTTCCCTCTAAATTTGATGATGTCATCAAATCTTATTTGAATTTTTCCACTATTATTTTATAATTTCCTTAGGAGGCCCATTTTAGACCTCAAAATTCCCCTAATGGCTATTTTTGAACCCTTGAACTCAAATTTCATTTCTCTAATTCCAAAACTAGATGAGCCCGGCTCTTTGGTGATTTCTATCCCATCTCTCTTTGTAGCTTCATTTACAAAATCATTGCTAAGGTTATAGTTGTAAGGTTAAAACTGATCCTCCCCTAGAATATATCAAAGAAAAATTTTGGTTTTCTTAAGGGAAGATAGATCCATGAAGCAATTGGAGTAGCCCAAGAAGTCATGTATAGTATGAAAATGTACAGAAGGAAAGGGCTAATCATAAATATTGGTTTATCAAAGGCTTATGACAAAATAAGTTGGATATATATCAGATTGTTGCTAACACATCTAGGCTTCCACTATGATTTCATCAACTCAGTGATGGGGTGTATAAAAGACATAAGCTTTGTTGTTCTGATCAATGTGGCAACATCCCTGTGGTTTTGGTTTTGGTGCACATGTGTACCAATCCACAATTTCTTAAGAGGAGTGGTCATTGCCTCTAAGCCTTGGTCACAGAGAGATAAACAAAAGATTTAACAGGTTAGTGAACATGCTATAAAAAATTAAACACACTAAATCATGATATAGTATGCATATATAGACAGAAAACAAAGCTAAAATAAACATAAACATGAAATCTCATAAAGATTCAAACATAAAAATAATACTAACAGTGGCATCAAGGTCCCCTCCTATTACTTATTGTTAGGAAGAAAGATATTATGTTTACAAAAATACCAAGTGGCCTTTAGAACTATGGAGTTCTAAGACCTTATGCAACTATGTTTTTACCTTCTAGCTGCTCAGTGCAAGGTCTCTCTCTCTCTACTCCAAAGGATTGAAGTTGTTGGATGGCCAACAACCGAATCCCCTCTCTACTTCTGCTTTGGATTGCACACTCCTCGATTGCCTCTAAGAAATTTTGGCCAGCATAACAATGTTCTCTCCCTTTGTTCATCTCTTGGTAGCCTTTTATAGATGAATTCAAATTCTCCTTCCCTCTCTCTTTACATAGATGGATGGTGACCCAAGAAAGGGGGTTGATTCCATTTTCTGCCACATGATTACTTTGTGTGCTCCCTTGAGGTCCCAAGGAGGCTTAGGCAGCTGTACTTAGGTGGCCTCAAGTGTTGAATAATTTCCTGGAGTCTGTCATGGGGTCCTGGGAAGTGACTTCGACCACTCAGAAGACCGCACAACTTTTCAACAGAAAGCCTCACAAATACGCGCTTATTGAAGAAAAATGTGTACAAAGGCACATTTTTCCTGGGTACTTGTTGCGCAATTTGATTTTTCCTCTTGATATTAGGGATTTTTAAAATTATTCAGGTCCTCTAATGTGCCTCAGCCCTGTAAATCCTTCTCCCTGACATTTAATAATGTCATCTTTGCTTGTCTGATTTTCGAGTGATAATAGTTTCCCCCTAATGTGTGAGTTCTAGGAAGAACTCTATAGCCTAAATACATTATAGTTTCTTTTCTGTATACTATTTGGAGAGAGAGAGAGAGTTGTGTATACCTAAAAGTTGGAAACGCCTTACAGCAGGTCGAAGACTGACCATGTCTTGTGGGAACCCTACAAGAAATATTATGATACAATCAATACAATTTTTCTACGAGGCGGGAATGCCCCATGCTCATGATGCTTTGGCTACCTAAAAATATCTATCTAATAGATACAGATTCTGTTTGTGTCACTAGTATGGTATAGATCTACTGACTTGGTTGATGATGATGACTACTGACTCCCTCAGGGGCATTTTTTCTTTGACAATAGGTGGAATGTGGTGCCCACATGTGTAATCTTGGTATGTCATATAAATTCTCATTTTACGCATGGGTGTATGACTGGGAACTTCTCGTGTAAGAATAGCTGAAAGATATGCTTATAATGGCACGGGTCTTCGAAAAATTTGAAAAATGTGAAATGATTGTGAAGTACAATACCATATTCATATGAAGGCTTGTATCATAGTCAAATTTCAGGAGGATCGATGACATATGTGGGCAATGATGAATCCTATAGTGCCACCTGAGGATGCCCCTATTGTGGTGAGGAGCCATCCAAGTTACTGCTTCCTTTTTGGAGAATAGGAGTTGAAGTCAATAAAGAGGAAGCTTCAACCAAACGAGAGAGTTACTGATGCAAGGGATCAGGGTCTTCGATTTGATAGGTTTAAGATAGGCATGATGGCGAGGGGTGACTAAAAAATGATGATGGGGATTCAGTGGCCCATGGTAGGAGTATAAAAAAGTAGCTTGACAGCATTCATAACTGTTTCAGATGAGGAAATCCTTGCAATCAATAGGACATCGAGGGTGGGTATATTTTGGTTATGAGTGTCATGCTGGCTTATGCATGGAAGGTGTGATACTTTGACCAAGGGTAACTAGGGAATCCTTCCATGGGATAAAAATGGATGGATGAGTGGGGGACTTTGTTCACCATTTGCGGTCTTTGTACGCTTACCAAAAGAATGAAATAATGGGATTGGATTGTACAAAACATAGAGACGGGTGCCCAAAAATATGACAACATTCGCTCACTTATGACGTGAGGAGGATGTTTTTGCTGAGGGTGGGGGACCCATTGGTTGGTCTCTTCTGTGGGGTTGTGAAGCAAATGGAAAATATTGCAGATGGGCTATGTTGATGAAGGGATGGTAGGCCAAATGCGAGAGGCGATGGTGTGTATTCGATCTGCTCGCATACAATGGTAGTCATGGAAACAGGTTTTACTTTTATATGGTAAAACTTGACTTGATGCATCGTGGATGAATCGGCATGAAGTGCTTCCTGAACTGGAGTGGTATGGCCATGGAGTCTTGGTTTTTCTGATGTGTGGTCGACTCTGAGTGGTGAGCACCATGGAGGGGAGGCTCTACCTACCAAAAAGGATTTTTATCATGTGCAAGGTGGGGAGATGAGAAACATGATTGGGTGTTTGGAACCTATGGCTAATTTCTTGTGGAGATATAATTTCAAGATATGCAGAGTTTTTCAAGGACTTTACCATGCTGAGGAAAGAATGATACCTGCTCTGGTACCTTCCGTTTATGGGGTGATGAATGGTTTGTTGTGTTGTATAATACTTGCAACAAAGATACCTCAAGTGAAAAAATCTTCTTCATTCAAATAGTATTGAAAGCATGTGCTGAATGAATGGAAGATAAGAGAGGGCATACCTGTCGGTACTAAAAATTTCTTTTTTCGAAGGTGTAAATGTGAGGAGCCTTCGTTGGGTGTTATGGGGTTTTAATCATTGTGTTTCTTTTGGTTTTGTAATTGGGTCCTCTGAGCTCCTGATATGGTCGTTAAAACATTCTGAAAAGGGAGACATATAGGCCAATATGGCTCATTTCATCTCATTTGTGATATTTTAGTGTTTGAGAGTAGTGAGAGGTCAGAGACTATTACGGAGATTTTCTTGCCATTGCGGTCCACCCATTCACCCAGGACTTGCACTACTTGAACCAGGTAGGCCCCATAATGTCCTACATTTTAATTTTTTCAGTATGAATGGGTCAGGGTCCATACAAACTGGGTTTGTACGAGACCTGTGAAATTTTTTTCCTTGACCGTGTGCGCGATCAAGGTATAGGCGTGAAATTTATGCACTTAATTTAGGTTTTGCGTGCAAATTTCGCACCTACAAATCCTTTGTGTGTGCCATTTAAGAACTTGTGTGAGAAAATGGTGTGCACCTAGTGCGCCAATCTAAGAAACAGGCACGCACAAAGACGAAGCTATTTTTTGGAATTTTTTGGGAAATCTGTCAATTTTCTGGTGCTTTTGATGTCATTGACATGTGCATGTTCGATGACAGGATGCTATGGAGGGAGAAGGATTAGCGCGGCCTTCGAGTAGCATTAGCAGTTGATGCCAATCTGCAAAAAAAGTTTGCGCAATGGCGTCTTCTCAAGTTCATGGATAATGACCTCCTATGATCACAGGATCGTCTGCTGCATTACCTGTTCCCATGCTGAAGCAGGCGATGCAACGTTATGGTGCTATGGGGGTGGGAGCTAACTATCGTCTTGAGAAAGATATCTATTCTGCAATCAGGCTACTACCTCAGGGTGAGGCTCTTTGTTATCTGCTTCCCCCCCGGAGGGTGGATCTTCAGAGGTTCTCAGTGAACCATTGTGGTAGGGTCATGGAGGGGTGTATTTAGATAGCCTCATTGTTTGACCTAGCCAAGAGATGTGCTCTAGAGGCCATTGTACGATTAATGTAGTCGTTTGCACCCAATTAGGTGTCAGCCTCGCAGATCCATGTTCTACGCTGGCTTAGTGCCTTTTTCAACTTTGGCCGTCACTGTTATGATGGTATGTTGGCTCAACTCTAAAAGGTCCATGATGGATCTAAGTTGTTTACATATGCTAGCATCTTGTGTAGCATTATGTATGAGAGAGTGGTTCTGTTGAGACCTACGGTGGTCGTGCCTGCTAGGGGTCCCTGAGAACCCTGTATGAGGAGGTGGGCTCTCGTGATGCCTCGCGATGGGGGAGGTTAGGTGGGGCATTACTAGAATGCCACTATAGAGGCTTGGTTTGAGGCCAATCCTTAGATGTTCCTGCCATTCCCTTATGTCAAGATGGACTTTAGTGGTCACCCAGACATGGGTCTTCCCGTGGGATATGTATGGGGACTAGGAGGTATGTTTTATTTATATATTTTATTCTAAATTTACTTCAGTATTTATGACCTATATGTGTATTATAATGACATTAACATAACTTTGTTACCTTTGCAGATTTTGGCAAGGTAAGGCATTTGGTGGCTTGGTTGGTGGGACACGACCTGATCCGAAGGCCTCGAGGTGCTCCACGCATATATGGGGGACAAGGAGGGGCTCTGACATAGTCTCAAGGTGTAGCACCCGGAGCAAAGGCTGGCCCTTTGGGGGAGGGTAGAAACTCAGATGTTGTCGAGTGTACAATGACGATCACTCGCACCGAGGTGGAAAAGGCTCGTGTTGAAGAGGTGATGAAGCAGATGGATTCTCTAGAGTTTAGGGGCCATGCTCTGGAGGATGCATGGGGTCGAGTGGACCGCTTGACCCAGGGTATGCCTATCTAAGGGTTTGTAGATGACCTCAATGACTCATGGTTAGAGATGTTGATGACCCAGGAGCGGGGATATTCACCGACTTTGCACCTAGTGGCAGTCTCAGTTTTGACAGCCGCTCCACTGCTGGTTGCGGGAGCAGCCCTGGGTTTAGGTGCCCAACATGGAGGGGCACAACCCTAAAGGATTTTTGTACATAGGGAAAGCACCCATTATGAGGATGCTTCCCTTATTTTTCTGACTTGTATATGTGTATTTTTTGGTTGACTTATGGGTCAATGACACGATATATTTTTGTACTTAGAAATATTCTTTTTCATATATATATATAAGAGAGATATTTTTTTCGGCTCTATATGGTGTGTTTTTTTGATATGTGTTTATGGATTATGTGTTGTGTTGATGGGTATCTATGTTTTTTATGTTTTTTTTTTTTTGTTATGTGTGAAGGCTTATCTGAGATGCATTCTAGTTTAGGATATGGTTAGTTATGTGATCAACTATCTGGTTTTGATTGCTTGGCACATGTGTGAATGTAATGTGATCAAATTAATGGCTTAATATTTTTGGACGCAAATATTTTCTAAAGAGATGTGAATATTGTACCTCAAATTCCTTATTTAACTACGATACCACTAACTAGGAGTATACATGGATATGAAGGTGGCGAATGCCTTGGTTGAAGGCTTCACTCATGAGCCCGATGACGGTGTCATATTTTGCCTAATTATTTTTCGATGAACCAATGCATACATCATTGGTGAAGAATGGTGATCGTTTACGGTGATAGATGACCCAGGCAGCTACTGCTAAACTTTGAGACCATCACGATGCTCCATCACTGTATCCAAAGTAATTGTAGGGTTGAAAATCCATTGTGACACTAGAGCGCATTTTGTAACAAGTTGTTTGGTCAAAAAATTACAATTTTTGTCTGTGTACTTTTATTCTAGGGGTGAGCCCTCTTGGCCCTTATGGGTAAAACTTCTTGAGATAGAGGCCATTAATGGGGTTGCTGAGGCATGTGCGGTCCGGCTCTATCAATATGTACACCCCCTTTAGGAGGAAATGTTTTATGATGTAGGGTCCTTCCCTCAAGGTTTCAAACTTTTCTGTCCCGAGGGCTTGTTTTGCGACATCGTATCAGAGGACTAACTCTCCCTCGATAAATGAACGAGGGTTGATGTTGTGATCAGATGATTCTTTCACCCGCTTCTTGTGAGCCTCATTGTGTTGCAGTGACTATTGTCGAATTTCATCTACGAACTCTAGTTGTACTAAGCATTTCTATAGAGGCAAGATGTCGTCAAGGAGTTCAATGGCGGCATGTAAATTCGGGATTTTGCATTCTATGGTAATGAATTCTTCGACCCCATACACCAAGTGGAATGGTGTGAACCCCGTTGATGTTTCATGGCCGTGCGGTATTCCTACAAGGCAGAGAAAAGCATGTGATGTCATTTTGTTTTTTGGTTGTTCACCATACGCTGTAACATTGTTTTCAATACTTTGTTCACAGCTTCTACCTGTCCATTGGATTGGGGGTAGTATGGTGATGCGAATTCATGCGTGAATCCGAGATGGTGTGATAGCTACTGAAAAAATTCATTTTCAAAGTGTTTCCCATGGTTGAAGACTAACTCTTTCAGTATGCCGAAATGGGTAATGACATGGTTAAACAAAAATTGTGCAACGGTTTCTGCGGTGTTGTCATATGTGTGCATGGCCTATGCCCACTTGGTGAAATAATCGAAAACTACAATAATGTACTTGTGATTTCCTAATGATGATGGGTTGCAAATCATGAATTCGATCCCCCATTTACAAAAGGGACCAACAACTATGACGGGGTGCAGGGGAGCAGGAGGGGCTCTTGCCTTATGAGTGAAGCATTGACATCGCTCGCACCTCTTGACTACTAAAATGGAGTCGCGAAATAACATGGGCCAAAAATATCGTACCCATGGGAATTTAAGGGCAGTCGTCATTCCAGAGACATGGTCGCCGCAAGCACCGTTGTGGTAGTCATTAACGGCTTGCTCTACTTGGTCATCAGTGAGGCATCGACGTAAGATGGTGCCGATGCCCCGTTGGTATAAGACATATCCCATAAGGAGGTATCGAGGGGCCTAGTGGCGAATGTGCTGATGGTCGTCATGAGTGAGCTAGGGTTTAAAATTTTGGGTTCATAGAAATAGGAGAAGATCTCCATACCAATGGTCGTTGGTTGCTACGAGGAAGAGGTGATCATTTGGTAGCGAATTGTTGACTGGGGACCCCTTGGTATGACTTGGGAGGTCTGTAATGAACTCTACTAATATTAACACCTTTTTACTCTTGGGTGAGCAAAACTTTAAGTCATATTACTGTATAATGACTATCCAGTGGGCGTATTTATGGTTCATTAAACTACGCGTGAGAAGATATTTTATGGGATTAATGTCTCCGACAATGGTTGTCCTGTTTACGATGATGTAGTGGAGAATTTTTTGGACTCCATGAATTAGTGCTAGCACAGTATTTTCTTCCGGTTCATATCTTAATGTAGGGCTTGATAAGGTTTTTCTAAGGTAATAAATTACGTGTTCCTTCCCATCTGGGTCCTCTTGGATCAATACTCCAGCCAAAGCGGTCTTGAATGCTAATAGATACAAGATGTAGTCCTTCTTGTAGTGTGGGGGACTAATCAACGGTGTTGACGATAGAGTGTCTTTCAGCGAGTCAAATTCTTGTTGGGCATGGTCGTTCCATTTGAATGAGATGTCGTAATGAAGGAGACTCAGGAATCCTTGAGCACAAGTGGCATATTCTAGGATGAAACACTCAGAAAGTTGGGATTTCCCAGCAGGCTTTGTAGTTGCCTAAGGGTTCGAGGTGGAGGTACCTCTTTGTTGGCTTGGACCTTGATGGGGTCCACTCTAATTCATTGTTGGGACATGATAAAACCTAAAATTATTCCTACTGTGACACAGAAGATGGACTTGAGGGGGTTCAAGCATAGGTTGTACTGCCGGCATCGTTGGAATACCAGTCGCAGATCCTAGAGGTGGTATGAGTGCTTCTTGGATTAGATGGTCAGGTGATCCAAGTAGGTGAGGATGAGGTGTGCCAAGTCATGAAAGATATAATTCATGGCCCTCTCTATGGTGGCTCCAGTCTTCTTTAGGCTAAATGGCATTACCTTGTATGCGAATGTTCCTTAGGGGGCAGTGAGCGCGGTCTTGTACCGGTCAGTGTGGCATATTTGAATTTGATTGTACCCAGAGAATCCATTCATGAAGGAGAGGGCCTCGTGACCTACACAAGCATTGATGAATTTATCGATGAATGGGGTAGGGTAATTTTCCTTGGGACATTCTTTGTTAAAATCAGGAAAATCGGTGCAAACGCGTATGGTGCCCTATTTTTTCATGATGGGAACAGGGTTGGAAACCCAAGATGTGTACCCCAGCTTTGTGAAGCTTGAAAATTTCTCATTTTATTTCTTCTGCCTTGGATGGGTGCAGTTGACTCTCTTTCTAGCTTATTGGTGGTATGTCAGGCCAAGTGTCAATATGGTGCTCTACGATAGTCGAACTAAGCCCAGGCATCTCTGAGTAGTCCCATGCAAAGATATCTCGATACTCTTGTAGCAAGTGGGTGTAAGAGGTTATCTCATTTGTTGAACATGCTACCCGCATTGAGATTTCTTCGACCTTTCCAGGATTTCAAGATATATTCACTTTGATGGCAGGTGAAATGTTTGGCATGTTTTCCTCGAATGCATCAAGTGTCGGGATGGGTTTCTTGAACCAATCAAATTTCCCTTATGGAAGGAAATCCTTTTATTCAATTGCATAAATCTCTTGTTCCCCTGTCTTGTCAGGACTAAACGTTTCTCTAGGGAGAAAAAACGAGCAGTGATGCATTGCATCCCATGGATAATCTAGCTCCGTCATGGCGTCAAGGATGTCCTCATCTGAATCAAATAAGGATCCTAAGGGGGATTTCCTCTATGCAAGGCCATGAGGAAGAGGTTCAGTCCTAACAGTGTTGGTTGAAAAACACGAAAAGGATCCATTGTCGATGTGGTGGAACTAGAGGCGGTCGATAGGGTGCATACGGATTGGGTTTTCACCATCATTGGTACAGCTACTCTTGTAGTTGCAGTTGACTCGACACCTATGACTGATGAGCAGGCAGCCCGAGTCATGGTTCAAATACATGATGATATGAATTGTATATGATGTATCGTGTCATTGACGTTTGGTGGGGGAGGAATTTCCATCAAGGGAGTTTGCGTGAACGCAAGGCTAGATTCCTCATTAGGCTGGGCACTTTCTGGGAGTTGGAAGTTGTGCCTAGTATAGATGTGCCCAAAAATTTCCATTAATGGGCATGCTTTTGGTTCGTGGTTATGGCCAGTGCAAATGGCGCACTGTACCACTATGCCAACTGAGTATATTGTATGGGAACCAACACTACCTTTTGTCCCAGAAGTGGATGCTCGGAAGGGATCAAACGTAGGAGAGATGGTCCTCTGCTTCCATTTCCAAGTTTTTGGCTTGGGTATGTCTAAATATCTTGGGGAGTGTAGACTTAACGCCCCTATTTCCACTCTAAGATTTGCGAGATGATCACATTTTATTGTATGATGAAAGTGTGAGAAAATACGGCAACAACAATGTGTGATCTTCTCTTGGTTAGAGATATGTCTTTGCGAGAGGGAAGAGACTTGCAAAAATTGTTTGTGAGGTGATTCAGTTCTTTGCATTGATTGATCTGGTAGCCAATTCTGTCACATAGTTTGCGTGTTGTCCTAAGCGAAACATGGGTCATGCTTGGTTAACGCAGATTCTCAACTTGCCCAATATGTTGGAATGGGTATGAAGTAGACTGCATGTGGGTGATCTACCTATCATTAGGGCTTCTAGGTGCTGGATTGATGAGATCTCAGGGTTTCGTCTCTAGTAGATGCATCATGTCAATTATAGGGTGTACTTGCGGGATATACGTACAACACTACTCATGGTGGTTTCCCTAACACACTAGGAAAAACAACCTTACAATGGGGTTCTTGTCATGTTCGTTTGGAAATGTGATCAGGTAATAGTGACGTAGGCTTCTAGGTCAGGGCATGTGGTGACCATATGATTGCGTTGATTACATAACGCACATAGTGGTCTTCTCTCTGGATGGTGGTTGGGGGTGACTAAGGGTTCCTCAACTGGCTGTTTTTCAGCTGACAGGAAAAGGATGGATCTACTCATGAAATCCTCTTGCGTCGTCGAGATATCCATGGATTCCATATCAAATTCATCTTCAAGGGAGATGCGTACTATGGTTGTGCATAAACTACTTAGCGCTATGCGAAACCGAGGGATGTAATGGCACTGTTCTAAAGTATGGTTGCCAGAACATATCGTACATGCAAATTGTGCTGCTTGCAAGCCAACATAATACACTCGTTCGATTGGATACCACCTTTGGATGATGTCTAGGGTTTCACATTCATCAATGAATTGGTCAGGTTCATCGCATAGTGCACAACGTATGATAGGAGTTGGGAAGATGAACAAGAGTCTTTTTGGTGACTGTCGTGCCTCCTGTAGGTATAAAATGACGTGAGGTTCTTCTCCAGTTGATTGGATGGAGGGATCCTCTTGATATTATTTCTCGATGGCATTTAAGGCATCCCTGTATCACGAAATTTCTGGGAAATGATGGGTCCAATGCCCATAATGGCCACAGATAGCGCATGAGTGGTTGGTATGGAATGGTTTACCTTGATTTTTGGTGGTTGGTTCCTTTTTACAGGAACTTGTTGCCACAATATTTACCACAGATCTAAGGAGCGATTTTAGCTCGTCCTATTATGGGCATATGTGGGTAGGGTGGCCTACTATTTCTCATATGACGCGAGGTTGTAACTCCCATTGCATGGTGGGATTTTCTACCTTCTTCCCTTTTTTACCGGTTTTCTTGGTCATGACCATCGTTTTTGAAATGGGGATTTCCTTCGAAGGGATGTTTGTGAAAATCTCCTTAACAGATAGGGCCTCCTCAGGATTAAGGGGGATTAACATTGTATAGGTGAAATTTGTGACTCCCGTCGTGGTAGGTGGGACCAGGTAGAAAACTGGAATTCAAAATGATAAGTTTCACAATACCACTGTGGCCAAAAATTGTTGTGACACAAAACCAAATGGGGGGTAGAGGAAAGGAGTTTGGGAGGTGGCGTAGGCTAGAGAGGTTGCCATGGCCGAGGTCTCAGTCTCATTACTTCTCGTCTCTGTATCCTAGCTAGCTTAAGTGCTTTATGTGCACATCATGCACATCGGAGCCTCTGCGATATCAGATGATGATTCTGACATAACAGAGGGATCTTCTAGAAATGACCGGAGGATAGATGATGGTTTGAACTGGAGGGGGCCATATTCTTGGTACCGTGTAAGCATCTCGACAGATATGTCTACATAGGGTAGGAAGACATCAATATTAGTTAGGGATCGATTTTCGTGGTATGTCAATTAGTATATAGTAATGATGTGATCCTCATGGAGGAACATCATGGTTCGGAAGATGGAGGATGCTACCGCTGATGTGGCATACATATAAATCTGCCCAATTAGTATATTTTAATATAGTTGAGCGTCCAAGACTTAAATTTCTATAAGGACCATCTTTCTGGCTATGCAGACCGAGAAATTTTGGTAGAGACTGGCAGGAGCAGATGGGTGCTCGTCGTATGCTCCGAGTGTGATGTATGATTGTTTTAGTTCACAAGAGCCTAACTTCTGCCAAACATTCTTTGACATGATGCATGTTGATGCACCCTCGTTAATGATACAATGGTGAATGGTGATGTTTTGGACTGACATCGGTATCTGAAAGGTGACCATGGAAGGAAGCCTATGTGTGGCTTTATCTAAATTGAAAGCTATTAAGCACAAATCAAAAAGGTCGATGGAGTCTAAGGAGGAAACTAAGGCTTTACTTTTCTTTTGGCATGATTGTAATACCTCCAAAGCTGACATGGCGGCAGGAGACTCAGCTAAGTTGTCCATGATGCTATATTTATGGGCCACTTTGGAATGGTTTCGTGCTCGCCTAGTTGGTCCCTTAGCCATCTTTGGAAAAGGTTCAATAGGTATCTTATATATAGTCAATGGTGTTCTTGTTGCACTCGTGCTATCCCTTGTTGAATTTGTGTCTGGTGGGGTATCGTAATTTTGGTTCCGTGTATGAAAAAATATTTCTTTGAAATTCATGCAGATTTCGTGGTTTTTCTTTCTGGAGTTGTCGAGAGTTGTTTGCTGCTATTCATTGCTAACTATCCCTTGATGGGGGAAGGGATCCTGCGTGACAGTAGTATGCTGTGAGGATTCACCCTTGTCCTTGGTTACCTTGAAGCTTCTTCACTTCAGGGAGATCAGGACAGTGGTGACTGTAATGGCCATATTCACCACAAATTGCACAATAATGGTTGGTCTGAAGATTCTCCCTCTTTTTCTTCCCTTGGGTGTTTTTTGGCTTCTGGTTTTTATTTCGACTGGAATTTCCTCCAGCCTACAATTGCAGAGGGTGTTGTTGATTGTTTCCCCCCTCTCCAGGATTTTCCTTTTGTTTGTTTTTTTATTTTTTCCTAGTCACGTTCGTAGGATAACTAGGATTCTCCTAATTATATGATTGGCGCGGTTGTTTCTGGGAAGGTTATATATAGTTCGCCTACACATTATTTTGCATTAATGGGTTTTGTGCTAGGGACTCAGAATATTGTGGTCCTTGTCCCTGGTTTGTGAATGATTTCTAAGGGGGAGCTCTTCCATCGCCATTTCTAGCTGTGTACTAGGTCCCATGTGTAGCAGGGTATGGTCCTCCTTGCTGATGATGGTACGAATGCACCCTATTGGTCATGTTCTATAAGGGTGCATGATGACTTTGGTAGCTGGGTTGCGGGATGTTCTAGTTAGAATGATATGCGTAATTGGGGTACTAAACACTACTTCTTAGGTGATTTTGGGTCAGTAGATATCGATCCATCTGTGGTGTTCGACGCGCCTAGAAATTATTTGTATGTTTGTAGGTGGAGGGATTTAAGAAGGATATTGTAAATATATCCCAACTACGTGTAAATAAACTCGAGCTGTTGGGCCTTTTTGATGGTGTCCAATTTGTATGTGTGCTTTTGGGTTGCCACGTCCTTTGAAATCTCTGCGGTGAGAGTTTTTAGGAACAGGTCCAACATAACTTAATTGTCGAGTTTGGCTTTGCACAAACTACTACGTCGCCGCCATTCTTGGAGATGGTTTGAGATATGGAGGGTTGGTGTCTACCTAAAATGAGTTAGTGATTCCATCCCTAAATCATGGTGGATGGGTAACTAAAAATAGGTGAGGAACGAAGTAAAGAGGGAGCTAAAGGTTCCATGTGTAGCATATGGTTGCTCCAAATACCATTTCATAGTGGGTCCTGTTAAGGTGCGCTGGAAAAGTCTTAGTCGAATAATATCATCAATGATGTTGTTCGACGAAAACCACAAGTGGAAAGTCATGACATGATTTTCGGGGTCTTCCACTTGCTTCCCTTCGAATTTTGGAATGTCTGAAGGGAGCTTCGTGGGCAAGGGGGGCCATGTTGGGTTATCTGCAATAGGGTTGTTCGCTAACTTGGTTAGATTGGGTAAGTTCAATGATGTTAAGAATGGTGACTATGGGTTGAGATCCATTGAACAGTATGAAGACACATTGTTCTGGTGAGATATGGGGTTTTTCTCTGACGTACTCAGCTATGCATTCACCTAGATCCCTGAATGGGTAGCACTCCTCTGCCCCCTAGGGGTTGTGGGAGGAGTGGTATGTGGTGACCATGTGGGGATTTCTACTGGTGTGGCATTGGGTGACCCTCAGGGGTTCCCAACTAAATATGCCCTGATAAAGGATGAACCAATAAGGGTGGCAATGTTCCATCTTTGACTCCTAAATGGATAAATATCTGGTATCCCTCCTGGTAATGGGAGGGGGTCCAAAATATGTCCAGATCAACGATGTCTCGTTGGGTTCGTTATGATGTTGACTAGATATGGTTTTGGAAAAAATCTTCAGTTATATGAGAGGTTAAGTACCAAAGCAAAAATGATGACCACATACATAAAAAAAAAAGAGAAAACAAAACTAAATTTTCTTTTAGATTATTTCTATGTGACCAATCAATCAACAACGAGGTTTTGGTTGTTTTTTGCGCATGATACTAAAAATCCTAGAGACCTAAACATCCTCACCCTCCCAACTATAACTCAGCCTTGCGACGATATCTTCTGATGGGTACTGGGGCTAACGTCCTGAAAAAACTGGTGATGCCTTCTAGCAGCCGAATAATCAACCAAGGTAATGGGTAGAGGATCTAGTGTTTTATACACCATCACCTATAGGGAAGAATGCCCTTTATTTGGACACTAAGCATAGTCATCCCACATGAGTGTTCGAGTCTTGAGCTTCTTGGTAAATTATCAAGTAGTACCAAGTATTATATCGGTCAGGTAGCCCTAAATAATACCACATGCACTCGACCTAATCTTAACACCCTCTAAATCAGGTCTCTATGGCGCTCAGGTTTTCTTTTCCGTGGGAGGATAGATGGATTTTAAAGTTCCATAAAAATTCAACTTCTATGCTTCAAGCTGTAAACTAACGAAGGCGGCTTATTGGATGCCTACCCCCTTTGTCCTAACCTAAACTATAACTTATTTTGTGGACCCTATGGGGAGATTTAATGAGTTAAGTTAAGTTATTTTTAAGGTGGCTTTACTTCACTTATGGTGTAGAAGTGTGTGAGAAAAAAGTGAACAATAACACAGTTTTAACATGTGGATATGCGGTGATCCTTTACACATCCATTTTTAATATATTTTTGGTTGTTCCTTGCTATAAGAAAGTCATGTGTGGATAGTGGACCGCTTACAATTTTTCCTAGTTAATCTAAGTGGTCAACTAAAGGGAGATGAAAAATTATCAGAAGAGAGCTTTCATATGCTTGCCTAGGGTCACCAAAAGGTGCAAAGGCAACAAAGATTACTTGCTTCTCTTATGATAATTAATTCCTAGTCCCAACTCCTAGTACCAAAAATTAAACTAAAATTAATGATCTAACTAGTATAAAATGAAAACTAGCTAACCATATGTGGATTAGGGCCACTTACTCCAGCTAATTATCTATGTATTTTTTATGTCTATTTTCACAAAAATGAGTTATTTTAGATTGCAAGTAATTTCCCCCCTAATTAAACTATGTGGTTTTTTGTGAGGATAAACTTTGAAATTTAAAACTAGCAACTAGAAATACTCAAATGCATCCAAAATCAAGTTCTAAACAATCGTGGGAAACCTTGCACAGTGCTGGCAGTTTTTCTCTAGCCTGTCAGCCACTTTAAAAATGGGAAATTGAGGAAAATAGTGAAGAATTTTTGTCTCTGGTTTCCACGCCCAAATGCCTCACACAAGAACAAAATTTTATGCACAGGTTAGGGTTGAACCTGTGCATTGGGGCGCATCTGTCTTAGTGATATGCGCACAAATTTCTTGCAAAAAGAAAAATATGGAGCTTATGAAATTCAAACTTTCACTGTGGGTGAATAAGCAGAGAAGAAAAGAAGGGGAGTTGTCCAAGAAATGCTCCAAAGTAGAGAGAAGGTCCGTGCAACAAATGAAACCACATAACTAAAAATGTAAAGCTACTAGAGTCGTCAATCCTGTGGTTGTGATTTTGGTCAAAATTGTACCAATCTAGAATTTCTTAAGAGGAGTGGTCGTTGCCTCTAAGCCTTGGTCACAGGCAGATTAAAAAAATACTTAGTAGGTTAGTGAACATGCTATAAAACATTAAACACACTAAATCATGATATAGTATTCAAATATAGAGAGAAAACAAAACAAAACTAAACATAAACAAGAAAGCTCTTAAAGAGTCAAACATAACAATAATACTAATGATGGCATCAAGGTCCCCTCGTATTGCTTGTTGTTAGGAGGAAAGATATTACGTTTACACACTTGCCAAGGGGACCTTATAACTATGGAGTTCTAAGACCCGTTGTAAGGACATTTTTATCTTCTAGCTGCTTCGTGCAAGGTCTCTCTCTCTACTCCAAAGGATTGAAGTTGTTGGATGGCCAACAACCGAATCCCCTCTCTACTTCTGCTCTCGATTGCACACTATTGGATTTCCTCTGAGAAACTTTGGCTAGCATAACAATGTTCTCTCCCTTTTTTTATGTCTTGGTGGCCTTTTATAGATGAATTCAAATTATCCTTCCCTATCTTGGTACATTTATGGATGGTGAACCAAGAGAGGGGGTGTATTCCATTTTGTGCGACTTGATTCCTTTGTGTGCTCCCTTGAGGTCCCAAGGAGGCTTAGGCGGCTGTCCTTGGGCAACCTCAAGTGTGGGATCATCTCCTCAAGTTTTCCATGTGGTCCTAGAAAATGACTGCCGCCACTCCCAGGACCGCATGGATTTTCAAGGGAAAGTCGCGCAAAGGTGCGCTTATCGAAGAAAAATGCGCGCAAAGGCGCATTTTTCCTGGGTACTTGCTGCACAATTTGATTTTTCCTCTTGACCTTAGGGATAGTTTAAAATTTCCAGGTCCTTTATTATGCCTCGGCACTGTAAATCCTTCTGCCTAAGATTTAATAATTTCACCTTTTCTTATCCGATTTTCTAATGATAACAATCCCCTTTTTTCAAGAGCGAAAAAGGGTTGCGCCAAGGGTGCCCACTCTCACCCTTACTCTTCCTGCTGGAGGAAGAAGGTCTAAGCCAGATGTTGGTGGAAGCAGAAAGAAAAGGGGACATCAAAGGCATAGAAGTTCCCACAAATCTACACATTACACACCTAATGTTTGTGGATGGCAGTATAAGGGACATATCTCATATAAAGTCCTCCCTGGATCTCTTTCTTATTGCCACAGGTATAAGTATTAACGTCCAAAACTCCTTCATCATAGTATAAGGCCTCTCATGAGAGGAATCCAAGATAATTCAAGGTGAACTTCCCTTTGATTTAAAGCAGATGAATGAGAGCTTCAGATACCTCAGGTTTCACCTCAAGCCTGACTCAACAAATCCATATATTGGCTATGGATGGTGGCGAAAATTGAAGATAAAAGTAAAAATTTGGAGTTATAAGTGGTTGTCAAGAGCAGGCAGGCTGGTTTTTATCAAGTCAGTTATAATGGCTATCTCGCTCTTCTTGGCCATGCTCTCTTGGATGCCTAAAGGAATAATGGAGAAGATCTGGAAAATATGTAGCAAATTCCTATGGGCTAGCTCAAAGGATGAAGCAGTGCTGCCATTGGTGTCATTGGAGAAGATTGCAAGACTGAAAGACTCAGGGGGTTGGGGTATAAAAGAGCTCCCTTCCTTGGTGTCATCCTTAGTAGCTAAAATGGGCTAGAACATGCTATCAAAGGATTCCCTTTTGACCACGGTTATGAAAAGGAAATACATTAACCTAATGTCACTGCTCGATTGGTTGCGGACCCTCGTAAAAAAGTCCTCCTATGCCTCGGTGGTGTGGAGGGCCACTCCGGGGTCTATAAATATCATTGAGGAAGGTTTGGTTTGGCAGGTAGGTGATGGCCAACAGGTTTAGATAGGATTGGATCCTTGGGTGGGGTGTAATGCGGGGTACTCATTATCTGAAGGACTAAGGAACCACTTATCCGACAAAGGGTTCTTCTTCCTGAACCAAATTGAAAAATAAGCCGCTTCAACGTTATGGCATCAAGGGTGGATTATCGAAGAATATCTACAATTGGATCCATAATGGATCGAGGCCTCTCATCACTATACCACTGAACTGACAAGATCAAATGTACGTCTCTAAGATAGGCCAGACGAACTCTGGTGCGTACATGCCCCGTCAGGAAAATATTCACCAAAGTTTGGATATGCCTACGCCATGTCCAAGAAGGGGTGGGAGAACCCAGAATGGTGGGCCAAACTACTATTGAAACTGAAGTTCCCCTCTAATGGTTGTAAATTCTTCTGGTGTATCCTGAAAAACAAAGCCCCTACTTGGGACAACATTCAAAAGAGGAAGAAGGAAGGGCCAGGAAGATGCCCCCTCCACAAATCCGCATTTGAAACTGTCTCACACTTGTTCATTCATTGCTCCTTCAGTAAATCTATTTGAGTATAATTCATGAATATTATTAGAAAATCACAACACTGGAGAGGGGACAATGTAATATTGCATGTCAAAACTGGTGGAACAGTTGTCTAGAGGAGAAAGGAAAATCGATCCAACTGGTTATAACCTGCAGTATCTAGCTAGCTAGGAACAGATCAATATTCAGAGACTAGGAGATTCTGTATCACTTAGTAGCCTCAGAATGTGCAACAATATATGAGCTAATGCCTGAGTCGAGCCCAAAAAAAAATCGTAGGGTGATCATCCCCGAGCAGATAAGGGACGACATCCCGTAGTCATACTTTGACAGAGCTTCAAGCCCTAAAAACATTTGTGGGGCAGACATAGTGATACATCTAAGCTCGTGTAAGAAATTGGAGGCCGCCATAGGGCTTGGTCTTGGGACAAACAATTATGCAGAGCTTAAAGCTCTTCACACTCTCTTATGCTGGCTTTCTCATATGGATTTATACTTAGTATAGATTTTCAGAGATTCTTTGAACATCATCAAATCATCCAACGAGGAGTGCACCTCTCAATTTTTTTTATTAAGTCCTATTCTTGAGGAACTCAGTATGTTGAAAGAACATTTTACTTATATTTCTGTGTGTCACATTTATAGGGGAACGTAATGCTGATGCAAACCTCCTTTCTAAGGAGGGTGTAGAACAGGATCTGGGCAGCTAGAATATTCGAGAAATAGGGCCAAAACGACCCGTGGAGACGAAGCGCCCCTCATTTTCCTAAAAAACATTATACACGTTGCATACATCATGTTTCTGTATATTTAGCTTTGTTTATATTTATTTTTATACTCAAAATTCAATCTGACTATCTTATTTGATCTTGCTCCAAAAACATATATTTCTTTAAAAATGTTTTATCAGTATCAAACTCCACTTCACTGTTCCTATTTGGGCTCATTTTTCCTCATAAGAGGAGGCCCGGGAATAGGAGTGGGATATTACAAGCCAACTAATTTTGGTGTTTTTGTATGGACTAGAAAACAGCTTATATGGTTTTCCAGGTTTTGGAAAAGGCTATAGGATCACTAGCTGATTCTCTGGAGGGCATTGTCCTAGACAACGAAATGCTTAAATGCATCTGCAATGTAACTTTTTGTTTTAATATAAAAAGTTTGATTTTTTCTCTGGAAAAAAACCATAATATAAATAAATTAATAATAATTAAATTATTTCTAATAAAATATATAGTTAGTTTAATCACGATCATTATTTTCTCGAAATTGTAAAACAATTATTAATAGATTAGATATCATTTTTGGGGATTCAACTCCATTAACTAAGTCATTCATTTATCCCCATTTCCATGAGAGGTATTCTACGTGACTAATTTCTCATGATTTTTGAATAGTCCACTTAGCACTCATTGCATCGGGTGATACTCAGATGGGTGAAGAAGTGGGATTGAAACTCGTGAAATGAATCACATAACATCAACATCACATCTGGGGCTTTCACCCGCTAATGAGGACTTCGGAGGAGTTCACCCATCCTTTCCCAAGTGCCCTTAACTTTGGAGTTTTCCCCACAATCAAGACCATTTAGTTAACCATGCTTGATCCAGAGGGGATAGAGGGGATCTCGGATGGGTGACCTCCTCGGAAGTCCTCATGATTGATGTTGTGTGATTCATTTCACGAGTTTCAATCCCACTTCTTCACCCTTGTGAGCATCAACATATGCAATGAGTTCTAAGTGAACTATTCAAAACTCATGAGAAATTAGTGAGTTAAGACTACCTCTCATGGAAATGGCCATAGATGAATAACTTAGTTAACGCATTTGAATCCCAAAAAATAATATCTAATATAATACAGTGTTAAAACCCCACAATACTTAAATTATTAATACAATTTGTAAATATGAAGTAATATCTTAAACTTGAATGACGATAAACCTCGAAAGCATAGTTAAATTTCTGATAAAAAATTCATGTGAAGATCCAACTGCAACGGAACTCGAATTGTAATTCGTCAAACACACACTGAAGTAATAGTATATATTAATTGCATAAGAGAATAAAGTTATATGTTATTTAAGGTTAAACATTTAGAAACTAGATTGATTTGGTATTTTTGTCTTTTAATTTTTTTTTTTAAATTTAATAGAAAACAATCGAATTAATTAACTTTAGTCTCCTCCATCGAATATCCTAATTATACATTTGAATTATGTATTTATTGCCTGTCAAATTTCCCCATTATACATTTAGGTGATCCATTCGAATACAACCACCCTGATACATTTCGCTGATAGATCCATTCTAATACGACCATACACCAAATATATGCATTGATGTCCAGGTAAGAAAACACTTGTCAAAGAAAATATGGAATTTGACGCACATTAATTACTCTGAATGCATTTTTTGTGTTACGTTTCTGAATGACATTTCACCGCTCTAGGCTGAAAATTGTAAGTAATCCTTCGCAGCGTGCGATAATTTGGCATTTCTAACGATGCAGCAGTTAATAGGAATTCACCTCGTAAAAAAAATTGAAGAAGCCTTACCGTACTTGAACGTCACTGTTGCCATTACTTCAACAAGAATTACAAATCGTACTAGGTCTGAGAAGTGTGCGTTGCTATTGGTTCATTGGCCAGCTTCAAATTCTGGTAACGGTGCTTCAGTATATGGCAGTGCAATCTTCCTCAATTGGAGCTTCGCATTCAACTGCTAACAATTTCAAATATGTGAAGTCCATAGATTAACCTTTGAAGATTGTCCATAATTGTAGACCAATAATTGTTTGATATTTGCGGCCAATTGTATTTGTCACAAGGAATGGAAGGAGGAGACGGAATCCCCAAATCCTTTTTTTTATGCAAAAAAAAATGAGCTATAATCCATCCCTTCCTCTCTCATATCTTTGAAAAACAATTTTCTCCGTTGGCCACTCGTTAGGTTTTAGCTCGCAATCCACCTCCATAGGGGATTTTTAAAATAGTAATAATTCAACTATTGCTGCTATTTGTGCTGCGTAGAGATCCGTTAGGATCAATTGTAGTTTTGTAGGGATTAATTACTGCTCATAATATAAAAGCTGCAAATGAAATTATCACGCCATTCTAACAAAATCCATAAATGAATCTTCGAAAATTATTCATAATTAAAATTAACAAAAATGGTTTCACCATCTCATTTCTAATGTAATGTAAAATGGATGCAGAACATACTTCAACAGAAAATGTTTCACATAAAATCTAAGATGAGTAAATCTTGAAGGAAATAATTATCTGGTTGATATGAGCTTAGATCCATTTTAACTCCGGATCTATGAAGTGTCAGGAGGGATCAAACCTCTTGAGGTGCAAACTCCTTTTTGACTCTCAAACTTGGGGAAAGGTTTGTACCTCTACAGTTTTTGATAAAATTAGCTAAAAGCACTCATATATTGCACACAAAAAGTGTATGGGATCAAAAATACACACACATATTACATTTAGATCACCCTATTAAATAGAGTTTCTAAGATCCAACTTATTCCTAAATTAGAGAGAAAGGTTGAGAGAATTTCTCAACCATCAAACCAACTTCTCAAATAGGAATGTAAGCATTAACTCCAACATCCCCCCTTAATGATTACATTACATGAATTTATTGAAATCACTCATAAATAACAAAATAATCAATCATTCTTTAACTGGCTTTCAACTTATCAATATAGACTCCATCAAGTTGCCTCATAACCCTCGTAAAGGTGTAGTCAACAAGTTGGATTCCCGAGCTCAGCTACTGAACTCCCGAATCAAGGACCTCCCGAAGTCAATTACTCGACAGCATCCCAATCTGTCTCATAACCTCGTTAGAAGACCACTCTATGTCTTCAACGAATGAGGGATCCTTCCATAGATCCGCAACTTCCATACTATCTCGACAACCATCCCTATTGAACCTGAACTGTAACTATTCTTAAAAGAGTTCAATAGGTTCATATTCTTCATTGAATTCATCATCAGAATTCAATTGGTATTCATCTGTGGTTATATTTGCTGATTCTTTCCCTTTTAACACATCACTAGCACGACTTCTGCAATTCCACACTATATGCCCAATTTTCCTGTAATAGTAGCATTCAATTTCACCTTTGTTTCCATTTTTCTTTTTCATCCTTGACTTTGTCCACAATGCATTTTCTACACGAAAGTTCTCTTCTGCATCCCTCGGTTTTAGTCGCTTTTCCTCCGCCAAAAGTGCTGCAATTGTCTCATGCAATTTTTATGTAGGCATTTGACTCAAAGTGAAAACAACATTACTATAACTTGAAGGAAGACTATTTAGTAATATCACTTTAGCATCTTCATCCTCCACCTTAGTACCTGCTTCACCTAATTTTCTTAAAAGAGACATTAAATTATTTACATGACTAGACATAGATGTCTCCTCATTCATTTTCAGACTAAATAATTGCAGCTTTATGGAAAATTTTGCATTTGTAGATTTTACACCAAACAACTGAGCCAAATGTTCCCATATTTCCTTTGATGTTTTAGTGAGATCTACATGATGTAATTGCGAATCAAAAAGGGAAAGTCCAATAATAGACTTAGCTTTGTCATCTCTATTTTTCCATTCAAGTAACTCCTTGGCATCTGTAGGTGCTACTTTTGAACCATTCACTATACCCCACAAACTTTTATTCATTAACTGCATTTGAATTTTTACTTTCCATGAGGGAAAATTTAGACCACTGAATTTGTCTAAAACCATGAACTCCATGATCACAGAAAGGATTCAAAAACCCAAAAAAATTCCTTTTAAATTTTGAAGTCACCTCTCTTTAAAATATTGAAAATGTTGTAATTATTTTATGCCAACAAAGAGAATTAAGCAATCAAAATTTAATTTGTGTAGATAATAACCCAAACTGCAGATTTCACCACTAATATTTTGGACTAAAATTACAGCTTACCATACTGTTGTTTGTGGTACCTAAATCTATGAAATTCCCATCGAATAATTAAGCAACCGGACACATCACCAGTCAGTTTGAATGCGTCATCAACTAGTCACCATAGAGGCGTGGATAAGCAATGCACTTTCGACTCAACTTGACCTCTATGTTGGAGATAGGTCACGACTCAACCAATTTTCTTGCTCATATAAGAATCTGGGGAGGATAAATTGCTCGCCTCTCAGTACTCATTTATGCATCCATGACATCAGCAAGCTCATTTCCTATGCTCAACATACAGTCGGCTGTCATCTATCCTGGGGTCGAGCCTTAACGCATTCAAAGAAAGAGCTTTGTAGCTCGTCCTCCAAGCCGTGAGATTGCTGAGTTTTTGGTCAACTCATTTATGCTCAATTATTTGTATAAACAGCCGCAAAAAAAAGCTAGGTATTGAATCCACGGATACTCTGCTTTTAGATGTCTCGACACCATTTTGCTTCTGATAAAGAATGAGACATTTCAATCAGTATTTCAACAAAGACACACATACTCTCTATTTCATAAGGAATATCAGGTTCAGGCCCATACTAGCTCCGATACCATGATAAAATTAGTTTCATATATTGCACACAGAAGGTGTATGCAATAAAAAACACACACACAGATTACATTTAGATCACTCTATTAAATAGAGTTTCTAAGATCCAACTTATTCCTAAATTAGAGAGAGAGGTTGAGAGAATTTCTCAACCATCAAACCAACTTCTCAAATAGGAATGTAAGTATTAACTCCAATAGATTTGATCCCTCTACGCTTGATAGATGTGGAGTTAAGATAGATTTAAGCTAAATCTATTGATAATATGAGGAACATATCATTAATTTTATCAATAATATGTAAATACATCTAATATTAATAACCATTTTAAATATGCTAAATATGTCTGAGATTTATGGAGTCATTTAAATTTTAAATTTTCTTAGTTACCTTAGTTTGTTGACATGATAAATATTCTAAAATAACTTTAATGATGAAATATTATGAAACAAAAAATTTGAATGCAAAGTGACAAATGTAATAATATTGAAAGATAGAAAATGTGAATAATAAGAATGTAGTAAATTACAAATAGTATTGATTGTGATCAGTCTCAAACTATTTTCTCCTATTATTCTTATTGTCACCCTTGTTACTTTTCATCTTTTCATATCGATTATATGAAAATGACAATTGGAATCGTAAACTATTTAAATATTTAGCTAGAATTGTTGTAGTAAACATCATACTTTGTGTAGTTTAGAACTCATGGAATCATGTGTAGAATCATACTTTAATTTTAATTACTATAACACAAAAATCAATGTACATTGTCAATAATTTTTTGTGCTTACACTAAATCATTGCACACTATTAATCCAATGACTTTAAAATTAATGTACCATCATAGATCTAATTACATCAAATCATAAATCAACATATACATTGAAATCAATGCATTTAATGCATTTAATGCAAGAAATCAAATAAGATTAGAAAACAACATCTACATTGGAATCAATCCATATAATCCAAGTAATCAAATAGGATTAGAAATCAAGATCTACACTCAAATCAATGCATCTAGTGCAAGGAAGAAATGATTAAAAAGCAACATCTACATTGAAATAAATGCATCTAGTGAAAGCAACCAAATAGGATTAGAAATCACCATCTACACTAAAATCAATGCATTTAGTTCAAGCAATCAAATAAGATTAGAAATCATATACATCAAAATCAATGCATCTAATGCAAGAAATCAAATATAATTAGAAATGAACATATACATCTAAATTAATGCATCTAGTGCAAGCAATCAAATAGGATTAAAAATCACCATCTACATTGAAATCAATGCATTTAGTGCAAGAAATCAAATAGGATTATAAATAATTTACATTGAAATAAATGCATCTAGTACAAGTAATCAAATATCATTAGAAATCAACAACTAAATCAAATAAGATTAGAAATCACCATCTACACTGAAATCAATGCATCTAGTGCAAGAAATCTTCTTCCATCTCTCCCCACTCCATCTATTTCCATATCTCTCTCCATCTCTCCTTCTTTGTCTCTTTATCACACCCTGCAAAACATATACTCTCTCTCACTCCATATCTATAAATCTCTTTGTCCCTCCCTCCTTGTCTCCATATATATCTACTTTCTCTTCACCTTCCATATATATCTCTATCTCCCTTTGTCTCTCTATATCAACCCAAAAACATACACTCTTTTTCTCCAATATATATATATATATATATATATATATATATATATATATATATATCAGTCCCTCCTCCTCTACCTCTCTCTCTCTTGCTATCCTCTCTTCCTCTTTCTCCATCTTACTTATCACTCCCCCCCTCTCTCTCTCCACCTTTCACTCTTTATGTCTTTATTCTTAACTCCCTCTCTCTCCCCCTCCTTCTCCATATCTCTTTCCCTACCTTTCTTCACTCTCTCTCTTCCTTTCCCTCCCACCTATCTCTCTCTATATATTCACCTTCCAACTTTGTTACTATATGGCGCTCTCTCTCTCTCCTTCTCTCCCAGCTTCTCTCCATCTCTCATTTTTTGTCTCTTTATCTTACCCAAAAACATACACACACTCTCTCCATCTCTCCCTTGTCACTCCCTATCGCTCTCCACTACTCACTCTCCATGTCTTTCTTCTTCCCTCCCTCTCTCCCCATCTAGATCCATCTCTCTATCCCTCCCTCTCTCCTCCTCTCTTTCAAGTCCCCTCTCTTTTCCTTCCTCTCTCTCCCCTACAAACATCTCTCTTCCCCATCTCTCTCTCTCTCTCTCTCTCTCTCTCTCTCTCTATATATATATATAGATAGATATCACAATATATTAATATATATTATAATATAACATATTTAATATTGTATTAATCTAAAGTTGTTAAATTTAATAATATTAATATTATAATATATTAATATGAATGTTATATTTAATATTATTATTATTATTATTAATTTAATATAAATGTTAGGGTTAATAAAAAATTTTTTTGGTATTAATAATAATTTGGTCCATGGTATTCGGGCCATGGAGTGCATATATAATTAGATGTTGATTTCTAAGCCCATTTGATATATTTTTAGCTATTTACATTACCTTTTTATACCTCTTTTATAAATGTCGTATTTGGCCCATGGTATTTGTCCCATGGTATTAATAATTATTTGTCCATACCTCTACTTTATTTATATTTTATTTATTTATCATACTCCTGAGCAACTATAAAAATATGTTTTATTTATTTACCATACCTCGAGTTTATTTATATTTTTTCTTATTTACCTATCTCTTTTTGAGTGTTCGTAAACCACATCATTAAATTTATTTTTTAATGAATTTTTAATTGTTTATTTATATGGTTATGTAAGTTATTGTTTAAGCCGACATTATTTAGATTTTAGTTTTTAATTATTTAGATTTTATTTATTGTTTATTTATATGGTTATGTAAGTCATCAATCAGTTTAAAGTAGCACCAACAAATTAAGAGCTCAACAATCATTTTCAGTTTTTATATAATTGAAAAAGACTTTTTTGGAAAAAGAAATTAATTGTAATTCTATGTTTTTAAATAGCTTAATTCAATTTCATGCTTTTAAATAAATGATATTAGAGGAGAATATAATGAGAAAAATTGTATGTTATCAATCAGTAGATTCCAAAACCATTAGTAATTTAATCGAGTTAAAATTATTACATAACATAAAATAATAAAATAATAAATCTTGAGAACATTTGTTTATAATACAAAAATATCTGTTTATTATATTTAATAGTGATAATGATGATGATGGTGATGATTAACGCCCACTAAGACCAATGTGGTCTATCTGAGCTCAAAAAAAGAACAAAAAAGAGTATGTTTTTCATTCTTCAAAGTCTTGTTTCAGTGATCAAGGAGAAGGGAAAGAAGCACTTGAATATTGCTATAGTTAGGATGGCTTAATAAGTCAAGAAGATTGGATGTGTGGCTAATGTTGGGGAATTGAGAGCGGATGTGGGCAAAATTCAGGTAGTCTAAAAGGAAGTGCTTTTCGTCTTCTAATTACACATTTTATCATCCGAGGGAGTCTTGGGAGTAGACCATCCCACGCCTCACTTAGAATCTCATGAGAATTAGTTAGTATCCTAGAGATGTTATTTTTCTTCTTAGTGATGGTCAACATAAAGAGATAATTCTGATTATGGGTGGGGTTGATCACCTACTTATAGTATCTTATCTTCCTTTTACCCTCGAGTGCCTTATCATCCAACATCTTGTCCTTAAAATTGAAGGTAATATTATCTTTGATACTATCCTTGCTTTGGGATGATCTGCTCCTTAATCCCCCAATATTTAATAAAAAAATTAAAATTTAAGATAGTTTAGATTTTTTATTAAAATTTTAAATATCCATAAAATTTGTATCATACTTATCTTCGCTAATTTCATATTGTAAATAAAGTATATCATATAGACAACATATTATAATAATAATTAAACGAAAGAACATATTTAAAAAATCTAAGCTATGTATGCAAAATATTATAGCAAATTTCAAACCGAAATGTAACCAACACCGAAGCATTTTTACTTTTAATTTTTCAATCTATTTTCCGGTGAAAAGGATATAAAATATTAAAATATTGAGAATTTTAAAAGCAAAACATATTTATACCAATTTATTATTATTTAATTTTTATAAATTTTAAATTAGTATTTTTGAAAATTCTATGTAATAAAGTTAAAATAATAACCAAGGTTTGTTGGACATTTATTTCAAGTTGAATGTTGGGAAAAACATCTCACTGAGTGTTAATTTGGTTTATTGTGGCTAAGGAAATTGGAAAAGGCAAACACAAAGGCTTTGGAAAGGAAAAATGACATTTTTGGCACATTTATTTATTAAAATAATGGAAATTAGGAGGAACGGGAGATGAAAGGTCAAAGTTTGAATGTAAGAGGAAAATGAAGGAAAATAATCCAAAATGAAGGAAATGGAGGCCTCGTTTATAAAAAGGATTCTTAAGATCAGTTGGTACCTTTTTAAAGTTCATTTTTGGAGCTCTTTGATTATTCTCTCTCTCTCTCTCTCTCTCTCTCTCTCTTGGACACTTAGATTTTCTTGAAGAACTTTGGAATTTGAACAAGAAAAGCAAGAAAACAGGAGAAAGGAGGAAGCAAGAAGGGAGTAGGAATCAAGCAAATACAGTAGGATTCTTAGCAGGTATCGATTTGCATGTGTATTTTCCTTCCTATATTTGGTATGCATGGTATTTCATGTGGTTCTTTGATGTCTTGGCATGGATTTTTTCCAGGTGTGACAATGTTTTCAACCTATCCTTGCAATTTTTGGATAGCCATGGTGTTGTGGAGTTCTCGTGTTTTTATTTAGTTGGATTACCAAATGCATTTGAAGCTGAGTGAGGTGGATCTCTGAATATTATTATTATTATTATAACACAGAACTATTTTATGTGTTTCCTCGGTCTATGGCCTAGTGACCCCTAATTTAGAATGTTGGTTATGGTAAAGAGTTAGAGGTGTTACCTTGATTTAGGGCCTAGTGATACGATATTGGATTGCGGTAAGTCCTGAGAGGTGGTTTCCATTGATTAGGCCTAGGAATCCTTGTCGGTGAATGGTGAGAAATTAGGTAAATCCTAGAGGTTGGTGTCTCAGTTTAGGGCCTAGTGACCCCAAACTCATACTGTGGGTTGTAGCAAAGCCAGAGAGACTAGGAGACAAGAAAAATCCTCACGGTGTAGTCATAGAGAATATAATCATATCCATCCTTGTATTGGTCTAGTTATCAGGTATAGATCACAGGAAAGTCGATTATGACATGATTATTGTGTTGGCCTAGTGATTTGGGTTAGATCATGGTAAATCCTAGTTTATTTTGATGAGGGTGAGGTGGTTTGGACTCGAGATGTCTTGTTTGGTTCTTTCATTTTGATTCCCACATTCATGCTTGGAATATGGTACAAGGGTGATTGGTTGATGTAATATTTTAATCAACCAATCTATGGCCAGGTGGAACATGGAAGTCTCATCTCCGGTCAGTTTTTACATTCAGTAATGAAGAGCTCATTCCTTTGGTATTCAGTATGAAAATGTATTGGTTTATGTATGGATTTTATTGATTTTATATCCATTATATTTATGTTTTTATTATGTTGGCTATAAGCATGTATTTTATTAGGAATGATGTATGGCTCAATCTATGTTGTTAGTTTTAAATAAATGCACAATGTATCTATGGTTAAATAGATTGTGTTTCAACTAATGATATAAGGGATCAATGCTTCTTAGCGATTCTCAGATAAGTATGAGACCCATAAGCTTAAATATGTTGTTTACACATGTAAATGCAATGTTTGTGACATGTTTGAAAAAATTATTGTCATGCATTCCTTATGATGTGATTGCCTCCATATTTTTTTAATGTTGTTTATCCTCCCATAGAGTTTCATGAATT
Source organism: Pinus albicaulis (assembly GCA_034641835.2). Lineage (NCBI taxonomy): Eukaryota > Viridiplantae > Streptophyta > Pinopsida > Pinales > Pinaceae > Pinus > Pinus albicaulis. The sequence goes on along the minus strand of CM076575.1, from coordinate 601,502,882 downwards.
TTTGGGAATTGATTTGGGCTTTCTGGCTAAAAGGGTGGCACAAATTCCGGAGTTGCAGGGACAAAACTGACCAAATCGGGCCCTAGACGCTAACTTGCCTTTGAACTCATACAACTATAGGCTTTTCGCTGCTACCTTGCCTTTTCATGCCTACAGCTAAAGCTCAAAAGGGTCAAAAATCAGTTCCCCATCAAGGTAGAGGGGCCTGGAAGGTTGGGTTACCTCCTGAGGATATTTTTGATGTTTTGTATGTGGTGTTTGCTTTATTTCCATCGGTTCCACTTCCTTAAGGTCATATAAGGGGTTGGATCTCATATTAGTAGCCTCTCATCGCATTTTTACCCCCGTTGGATGGTTACTTGGGTATATGTGGGAAGAGGTTGTTATAGAGTGGTATCAGAGCATCGTTCAACCCTTTGACTAGATGGGCAGTGTTTTTGTTGACATGCATTTATGTTTATTCCATATGTGTTTAATATGCTTGTGGTCTATATGTGCATGTTTCATCTATGTTGTGTTGTCCATGGTGGTCATGGTGTCGCCATGGAAGTGTTGATGGTGTTTTTGTCAACATGTGTCATCATGTGTGTATGGCTGGTTATGTGTTGTTCATGTTTATGTATTGATCGTGTATGTTTTCTTACATGTTGCTACATGTTGTATATGCATTTATTTCTTATTCTAAGGTTACATATGGGTCATTCTTTGGTGTTATATTTGTATTATTTCTTCTTTGATGTCATATGTTGAACATGCATTGGTCATTCATGATTGGTTATACATATCAAGTGGGTTCATATGGTCAAGTTTGCATTGGTTTGATTGAGGTTGTTGTGCATAAGGTCATTGTATGAAATTAGGTCATCATGATGATTTGGTATGTTATTATGCTAGTTTGTTGGATGAGATAAAGTAAGAGATACATATCAACTAAGTGAAGCTGCGAAAATGGAATTTTGGGTAAGAGCAGATCGTCATACAAGTTTGTAGGTTTGGAATGTAGGTATGTGATTCATGGTTTTTGTAAGAAAAATGGCTACTTATATGTTTGTCATTATGTTATTATCATCCTTATATACGTGATAAATGATAGTTGATCAGTGTACCTATATGCATTATGGCTATGAGTATTTCTTTCATTCTATTGATGTTATGGTTAAGTACATTATAGATGATAATTGATTAGTGCGATCATATGTACATGATTTGGTTAGTCAAGCATGGTATTACATTGATGATTATGTAATATGTTGTTGAAGAGCACGCTATATGTTAATTTATTGTTGTTATATTAATATGATTAGGGTTATAGAGTTAATATCTTGTTGTTATATGTATCATGTTAAATTGGATTGGCCTATGAATATGGATGGGGTTATTACGTTCATGTATGAGTCGATATATTTATGATATTGTAGTGTGCTAATCTAGACTGACTATGAAAATGTGATTGTTATACATGAATGACAAATTTTTATGACCTTATGATGTGAACATGTTAGTTAGTTATTGTTATGGATATCATGACCTTATTTATGTTTGAGTGATATGTTTTTAAGTCATACCGTTCTAATCTAGATTGATTTTGCGGACAAGATAGTCTCCACTGAGATACATTAAGGTATCAGCTTGCTTATGTCATCTACTTGGTGCTTGAATGTTCGATTAGGTAATATATTTGGTGTTTGTGTCTTGGTGTCTATTATGTTGTCTATTTTTTAATGTTTTATTAATAGCATGATATGAGTATGTGTCTAGAAGACTCCATGAAGAGACGACTTGGTATTAAGATGGTTGTACTAACATAATATGTGTTGAGCTACTTTATGTGTACTTGAGTATAAGTAGGTGATAGTTGTAGTGTTGTCATTTTGACTACTAATTGATTATGACATGAATGTTAGTCTTGATAAAGGTTATTTTTAGTTAATATATATGATGCCTTGATATTTGGAATATGTGATTGGCATGTGTGAACAATTTCAGGGAAACATGCTTGGTATTAACATGACAAGGCAACCATTGAGTTATTTCTATAGCTAACAGTTAGGTGATGTGACAATGCATAGTCAATTTCATATGTAATAAGGCAAAGGTAAAAGAAAGAAATTGGAAAAAATTCCTTGGGATACGTTTGGAAACACTAATTCCAAATGAAGGAGCACATTGCATGGAAACATGAATTATTATAAACCTTGAGTTTGTTTGAAATTATGTGGATATATGCTATAGTCTTGAACATGTATTTGACATGTATAACAATTGGTTTCCATCTATGGATGAATTCATCAAGGAATTGGAGTTCGTTGAGAGGTGTACATATTCGGTTACAAGGCAACGTGTTTGATACAACAAGGTAAGATAACTAGTATATTGTTATGTTTATTTATGACCTGATAGTTATGTGTTTATGGAAATATGATTTAAGGGATTACATGGCAAGAGATTGCCATGAAATATTAGAGGAGGCTCACGTTGAGATTTCTTTTGGAAGCATTGGGAACCATGGGGATTGACTCATGGTGTTTGTTGCTATTCTTTTGCTTTTGATCTTTTGATTTGTTTGTGCTTGATGTGAAATTTTGTTTATGTCCAGTGCATATCTATGCCACTTGTTTTGGTGTATTATTATTATTTTTATGTCATGGTCTCCCTCTTTGTTTCTTGTGATTTTCTTTTCTTTTTTGAGAGTCTTGGGAATTGGCTGTGCAACAAGGAATTTAATGGAGCTCAGGAAGAGCTAAATTAAACGCAATAGGTAATGTAAGGCTCGAATGGAGCTTAGTGCATGAGGAAGTGCAGTGGAAGGTAAGATTATGACATCCAGATGGACTAGGTGAGTCCATTGTGGTAATTGGATGGTGGTAGGATAGTTATGGGAAAGGTAAAGTAAATGAATATGAGATATCAGATGGCTTGGCTATGCTGGGAACTGGTGTTCTCAATAGTGTGTATATTGTGCATGAATAAAGGAATTTCTCTCGACCTAGACCTTATGATATCTTGTAATCATGTTGTGATCATAATTATGATGATGTCTATATATGTATATATGCATGTATGTATGTTGCTATCTGATGAGATCACGATTGCTTTATGTTGATGTTTATATATGTATGTATGTATGTCGTTGATTAACAAGGTTGTCATGGATCTTGATGGTTTATATGTATATATGTATGTATCTATGTATCTACGAAATTGTATGAAAGGGATTTCAAGGATCATTATTGTGGAGGAGAGATTTCTTACGCAGGTGAATGGCATGAAGAGGTTTATGTCTATGAGGAATCAAGTGGTGAGTAGCCTTGACAGATGTATGAGGTCATTATTATGTGGATATGATTTATGTTATATTCTTGTATTATGCTTATGTTTATGTTATGGACAGGTAATGGTGACGGGTACATCAATGAAGTGAAAGTAGTGGGATCTGTGACATGCTAGGATGTGCATGGATAGTGCAAAGACACTAGAAGGAAAATTTCTTGTGGGTTCAGTGTGTGGTCCATGGATGCAAAGTATTATTGTTCTGTATATGTCGTGCATGTTGTATATTTAGTGATTGTACCTATGGTGATGTGTACATGTAACCTATGTAGTATTGTGTACATATGATGTTGTATGTCTATTGTATATATGGTGTTGTGTGTATATTGCATATGTGGTGCTAGGTATAGATGGTATTATGTACATGTTGGATATGCAGTGATGTGTACGTATCGTATTGTGCACATGTTGGCTATGCGGTGTTGTGTGCATATGTTTTTTTGTGCATGTTGGATATGTGGTTTTGTGTATGTATGGTGCTATTTACATGTTGTATATGCGGTGCTATGTACATATTGTGTTGTGTGTGTGTTGTACATATGGTGCTATGGACATAAGGTTTTGTGTGCATGTGGTGTTGTGTACATGTTGTACATATTGTGTTGTATGCAGGTGGTGTCGTGTATATGTCGTTCATGTGGAACTATGTACATGTGGTGTCGTGTGCATGTCGTGCATGTGGTGCTATGTACATGTGGTATTCTGTACACATTGTATAGGTTATGTGGTGTACATTTATCATTGCGTACCTATTGTGCTGGTGGTGCCATGCACATGTGATTTTGTGCACACTTTGTGTAGGTAATTTTGTGTACATGTGGTACTCTTTACATGTTGTGCATATGGTGCTGATATACATGTGGTATTGTGTGCATTTCGTACATGTGTTGCAGACATGCAGTACTATGTATGTGCATGGTGTAGTCATGGTATTGTGACATGTGTATTCATTGTATTTTACTATATGTATGTATATGTGTTATGTCGTATGGTACACTAGGTGTAGGTGTATGTGTTGTGTGTAGGTGTAGGTGTAGGTGTATGTATTGTGTTGTATCGTACACTGTGTGTAGGTGTATGTGTCATATGATGGTGTGTGTGCATGTATTATATGGTGTTGTATGTCGTATGTAGGTTTATGTGTTGTGATGTACATTGGGTGCTTTCCAGGTGTGGAAGTCGATCTAGTGTATGTATCGAAAAGGAAAATCACAATGGTAGAAGGTAAGGACCGATTAAAGATAAGTATCTGTGTTTTGTTTCTATTCTATTATGCATGTGATCTATGATTCTGAATTATGATGGTTATGTGTGATTTATGCTTATGGTCTATGATGATTGCATGTGATTCATGATTTTGATATTTTATTATGGTTTATGAAGATTGCATGTGATTCATGATTTTAATTTATGATGCCTCCATTTTGAGCTAAACATATGGGATATTTCTATACATGACGATTTGATCAAACAACTAGTTTGACTTGTGTGACAGGAAGTGAGCAGGATATCCAGTGTACCTTATTGACAAGCTACCAATGACATATGATGTGAATTTATTTAAATTTATTTTGAATTTGATGGAGGTTATGTGATTGATACAGCAAGCATGAAAATTCCTGGTTGGGTGGTTGAAATTGATTGCAAGTATTAGTAGGAATATAAAAAGGAATTGAAACAGGCAGAAGTATGCTGGTAAAGCACTTCAAGAGGAGAGCCATTATGGGACACTAGTGCCAAATAGTGTCCAGTGATTTCCATGAGCATGTTATGATTGGTATGCTGGTTTTGAGGTAGGTATATGCCTTGGTTGTTTGAACTTTCCATGCGAGGAAGCCTTGCCAAGGGATGGATTGCCTAGGATAGGGGATGTTGGGGAACTTGGACAGTGAGTGAATGAATGAAAGGGGATTACCAGATTTCTCGAGGGACTGTGTATCAAAGAAGTGAAGGTCGAGGATGGATTGTTTTTGTTCATTGGAATTTCCAGATAGAATCAGATGCATGTTGGGGGTATTCCCTGGAAGAATGAGCCAGTAATTGTTCACTGAGGGTATAGTGGCGTAGTATTGTAGTGCTAGAAATTAGAAGCAAACCTTGACTATGGCAGTGGATTCTGGACTTCTTGCAAAGGAAGCGAATCCTGGTACTACTTGAGTGTGGAAGTGTGAGCCTCTGGATTCCCTTGATTTTGATATGGGAATCATATCCTTTTATTTTTTGGTTGAGAAACTGTGTATGTGTACATGATTATATGTGTATACTATTTTAAATACCATAATGAGTCATGTTGTAAAGCTCAAGTATGTGTTATGTTGTCATGATTATATTTTCTTTTGAGCTGGTTATTCATTGTAAATACTGCAGCAAGCTGTATTATAAAGCTCCATGAGAAGTATGGTTGCTTTTCTGTGGTTTTGTTGAGGTATATGTGTGGTTGAAAAAAGAGGATGGTGTCGCCTAAGAGGAAGGTTCCGTAATAGCCCTAGTGAAAATTAAGTGTAATAAAGTTAAAATAATAATCAGGGTTGAAGGGACACTTACTCCAAGATGAGTGTTGGGAAAAACATCCTAGTTGGTGTTCATTTGGTTTAATATGGCTAAGAAAAATGGCAAAGGAAAATGCAAAGGATTTGGAAACATAAAATGGAATTTTTGGAACATTTTTTTAAGAAAATAATGGAAATTAGGAGAAAAGGGGGATGAAAGGTCACAGGTTGCATGTGAGGGGGAAAATTAAGGAAAATAATGTAAAATGAAGGAAATAGAGGCCTCATATATAAAAAGGTATATGAGGATCAGTTAGTACCTTTTGTATTTAGGTTTAGGATCTCTATCATTATTCTCTCTCTCTCTCTCTCTCTCTCTCTCACTCTTGTACACTTAGAGTTTCTTGGAGCACTTTGGAATTTATGCAAGAAAGGCAAGAAAGCAAGAAAAAAGATGAATCAAGCAAGGAGGAGAAGGAATCAAGCAGCTACAACATGATTCTTGGCAGGTACCGATTTGCATGTACATTTTCCTTGATATATTTTGCATGCATGATAATGTATGTGGTTCTTTGTTATCTTGGCATGGGCTTTTCCAGGTGTGACAATGTTTTCAACCTAGCCTTTCCATTTTAGGATAGTCATGGTGTTGTTGAGTTCTCATGTTTTGGTTGAGCTGGATTACTGGATGGATTTGAAGCCTAGTGAGGTGGATATCTGAACATTATTATGAGTATAACATATAACCGGTTTATGTGTGGCCTGATTTTAGGGCCCAGTGACCCGTAATTCAAATTGTGGGTTACGGTAAGGCCTTAGAGGTGTTGCATCTTTTTAAGACCTAGTGATTCAGGATTGGATGGAAGTAAATAATGCGAGGTCATTTTACTTGATTAGGCATAGGAATCCTTTCCTATGAATGGTGGAATATACAATAAATCCTAGAGGTTGGTGTCTCGATTTAGGGCCTAGTGACCCCAGATTTAGACTGTGGGTTGCGGTAAATATTGAGAGACTAGCAGATAGGAAAATTAATCACGGTGTAGGCAAAGAGAATCCAGTGATATCCGTTCTTGTGTTGGTATAGTGATCGGGTGGAGATCACGATAAATTTGATTATGACATTTTTATTCTGTTGGCCTAGCTATCTAGTTTGGATCATGGTAAATCCTGGTTTATTTTGAGGAGGGTGAGGTGGTTTAGCCTCGATATGCCCTAGTTAGTTCTTTTGGTTTGAGTTACACATTCATGCCTGGAATATGGCACGGGTGTGATTGGATGAAGTAAGATTTGGCTTAGCCAATACGTGGATGTCCCATCTCTGGTTGGTTTTTAGATTCAGTAATGAAGAGCTCATTCCTTTGGTATTTGGTATGAAAATGTATTGGTTTATATATGGATTTTATTCATGTTATATTCATGGTATTTATGTTTTTATTATGCTAGTTATAAACATGATTTTTATCAGTGATGATGTATGGCGCAATCTATGTTTTTACTTATAAATGAATGCACAATTTTCTATGGTCAAATAAATTTTATTGCAACTAATGATGTAAGGGAGAAGTGATTCTTAGTGATTCTCAGATAAGTATGAGACCCCTATGTTTAAATATGTTGTTTACACATATAGATGCAATGTTTGTGACATGATTGACAAAATTATTGTCATGGCTGGGAGGGGTCCATATGAGTTCCTGATGATGTGATTGCTTCCATAATTTTTTTTTAATGTTATTTATCCTCTCCTAAAGGTTCATGAAGATCTAGGGAATGACCTGAGATCTGCTTCTTAAAAGGTGGCACAAATCTCGAAGTTGCAGGTGTATAATTAACCAAACCGAGCCCTGGTTGCTACCTTACCTTAGCATCCGTGTGACTATAGGCTTTTCCGGCTACCTTTCCTTGTCATACCTATGTCTAAGGCTCAAAAGGGTCAAAAATTAGTTCCCCCTCGTGTTTTAGGGGCCTGGAAGGTTGGCTTACCTCCTGAGGATGTTTTTGATGTTGTGTAAGGTGCGTTTCTCTTCTTTATGTTAGTTTGACTTCCTTAAGGTCATCTAGGATGTTGAGTCTCATATTAGTATCCTCTCATTCAATGTTTAGCCCATTTGGTTGGTTACTTGGGTAGATGTGAGAAGAGGGTGTTACATGTAACTTTTGAATTTAAGTGAATTTAATAGTTAAATTTTTTATTTTTCTTAAATAGTTAAGAGTTCAAATTTATGATAAAGTATAATTTTAATTATTATATATACAACATTTTGTTTCACATACAAAAAAATCTCATAGATCAATTGAATATTTTTTAACATCTTCTAACCATAAAATATATTTATATTAATTTATTATTATTTAATTTTTATAAGATTTAAATTATTGTAAAGTTTGGGTTTGAGTAATTTGAAGAGTTATGATTATATGGTTCGAAATTATAGATAAAGTATGAAATTATATGAATAATTCATATAGATATGTAATTTTAATTATCAAATTACCATATATATGAAGATACATCTTTTGTTTCACAAACAAACATATCTCAGGCATCAATTTAATATTTTTTTAACATTTCTTAACAGTAAACTTATAATTGAGTTATTATTATTATTATTAAGTTTATAACAAATATTAAATAAGTTTAATTGATATTTTGGTTTTTATTATTTTTATTTTTGTGCATTTGATTTATTATTTTTTCGTTAAACAAATAAAAGGATCAAATAATAATTTTTTTTTCTTTTCGTTTTTTTCTTTTAAACCTACCATGAGAGCTTATCATGAAAACTAGAGACTACACTATAACATGAAAAGTATATATAACAACATGTAAGAAGATATATCAAAAATTTATGACTTAGTAATTAGGATCTTACTCCTTTAGCCTTATCATAACTACTGAAATATATCTCCCTTGAAATTTTAAACCATGAAATTGAAGCCCGTGTATTTTGATGTGAAAGGGGTCTATAATTAATATAACGAGTTCTCATTCTTGTTAAAAAAACAACAGAAGAAAATAAATATTTATTAAATATTTAAGGATTATTAAATATTTACCAAAAATAAAATAAATGTTTAACAATGATTATTTATTTATTAATCATAAATAAAAATGATTTAATATTTATTAATTAGTATTAATATTTTTTATGAATAAAAATAATTATAATAATAGTCATTAGTAATAACAATAAATATTTTAAAATAATGATAATAATAATAGGATTTAGTGGCCGTTCATCATCATCATCATCATCATTAATTTTTTTATTATTGTATATTTATTAATATTAGATCTATACCATTAACACCTAATTGCCATTTTGCTAATGTCATTGTGAATGTCAACCACATTTATCATTATAATTGTACTAATAAAGAAAAATATAATGAAAAAAACTTAGGTTATCAATAAATAGAATAATATAAGATAATGCAAAAATATTTTTTATAATATTTAATAGAAAAAATTTGAAACTTTTCAATAATTTTGTATTTAAAATATCTAATAAAAATTTTAAATTTTAAAATGATTTAGATTTTTTTAATCTTAATCTTAATCTTAATGATGTGATTAATCCAAATTACTTTCTAGTTAACAATATATACAACATATTATAATAATAATTAAATTGAAAAACATATTTAAAAAATCCAAAAAATCAACAAAATACTATAGAAAATTTCAAAATTCGTTTTTATATCAACTTATTATCATTTAATTTTTGCAAAATTTAAATTATTATAAAGTTTGAGTTTAGTGACTTTAATAGTAAAAATTACTTGTTTTTTCTTGAAAAGTTAGATGGCTCATATTTAAGGATAAAATACGTATTGATCCGTAGAATTTTTTTTTACACAAACAAAAAAATCTCATACAGAAATTTAAAATTTATTAAGAGTAAAATAAAATATTCTTATAGTAATTTATTATTATTTAATTTTTATAATTTTTATATTTTATTATTATTATTATGATATTTTTTTTGGGTTAAAGTTTCAATATGAGAGTTTAATAGTTAAAATTATTTGTTTTTTCTAAGAAGTAACATGGTTAAAAAATATAAATAAAATATGTATTGATATATAGTATCTAAATAGTTAAAATTATATGTTTTTATCAAGATGTAGCATGGTTGTGAAATATTTTTTTGCTTCACAAATAAAGGTAGTCTAATACATTAATCTAGAAATATCTCTCTTAAAATTTAATGGAGTTTCTTCATAGATAATCAATCCAATTTCATGTTTAGAGTGGGTGAAAAGCCAAACAAAGGAGAACTTAATCTATACCACAGAATTGGGGAAATCAAATCATGAAGGTCTTTCTTTTAATACAGGATGGCGGAGATTAAAATAGCAACTATAGTGAAGAAAATAAAATCAAATAAATTTTTACCTTGGGTGAAACAAAGTACAAAGTGTTTGATAAAATTGAGAACCATATTGAGACTAACCAAACTTTATTTTATAACTTCAAAATAATAAATACATTCACATATGGAGGCTGACGCTCTTTCATCAGTAAAACAAGACTTCTCATTGAGATTTACATTCACTAAGGGTTGCGGAGTAACACACAGTAAACTCTGTAAATTTTCTCCTCTTGTCTTTCCATACTTACCTCCTCCACATTACATTCAACAACAACTGACATGTAAAATCAAAACATATCAATCTAAGGCATTTAATTCATCACATACAAAATTTAATACATAGTATGGGACTTTCTGAAATTTACAAAGTTTTCGTGAATTAAAAGACATTTGAGGATTAAATGTTTGCCCATACAATTTTACTAACCATGCATTAAATTTCTATTTTCCTTTTAATTAATTTACTTTTTTGTAGAATGGGTAAATTGTACTCTTCTTGCGCATACACTTTACTAACCATGTATTAAATTTATAATTTCCTTTTAGTTAATTTACTCTATTGCGGAATGGGTAAAACGTACTCTACTCAGAACTTGTCTGTTGCAGAATTATGGGTAAAATGTACTTTGCTCAGAACTTGTCCTTCTCTGCAAACTCAACCTGCAACCTACAAAACATTCACTGAGGTATGGCTACTTGTTAGTGTATTTAATGTGGTGGTTGAGATTGATTCTCCAACACCCCCCTTAATTGCAGCTACTGCCATTGACTATTCCTAAACAATCTCTAAGATTAAAAAAAATTCACGTGCCAATGCCCTTGTGAAAATGTATGCAAATTGTTATTTCGATCTACAATGTTGCAACATAATCTCACCGTTGTTAACTAATTCTCTTATATTTAGCATCAATGTGCCTTTTCCTCTTATGAAATAAATAATTCTTTGTTAGTGCAATTGCTGAACCGTTGTCACAGAAAATAGTGGTTATTCCATTTTGTTCATGACATAAATCCCGCAACATCCTTCTCATGCAAAATAATTGATACGTTTTTGTTGCGGTGACATGCTCAGCTTTTGATGTTGACAATGATAATATCAGTTGCTTCTTGGAAGCCCATGACATGGCTGCTGAACGCAAATGAAAAACATATCCTGATGTGCTCTTTCTGTCGTCAACACTTCCTACACAATCACTGTTAGTGTAACCAACCAGCTTAAAATTATATGTTAATTTAAAATTATTTTTTCTACTTGTCAATGTGTCTCTTTGGGTGTCTCCATGAACCTTGACACCAAACTCATTGCATACATTATATAAGGCCTATTTGCGATAAAAAACATTAGGCTTCCCACCATACCTTTTTATAATGTTGGATTGACATTAGTTAATCTTCCTTGCTCAAATTCAACCCCATGAGATTTGGAGTCGGTGTTGGCTTTTTGTTCTTCATATTGAACCTCTCTAAAGTGTTCACAACATACTTTGCTTGAGAGATAAAAAATTCCATTTTATGTTTGCTTCACTTCTATGCCAAAAAAGAATATTAACAACCCCAAGTCAATCATTTCAAACTCACTTTTCATGACTTCTTTGAAGTCAGTGATGGGAATCATCACTCCCATCATCTAGATATAAAACAACAATAAGAAGCTTATCATCACATTCTTTCATGTAGAGAGTAGGTTCACCATCAGATTTTTCGAACCCATTGTCCATCAAGTAAGCATCTATCCTACTATACCATGCATGTTGTGTTGGTGTGTTTAGTACACAAGTGTATGAAAAGCACTGGTGCTTGATAAGAGTGATTGGTAACCTACAAGCAATGGTCACAAGGAAGAAAGAGTTGTTAGATGATTAGTGGAAACATACTAACATGTAGAAAAACTAGTTTATGGAACATATCATGCTACAAAAAATAAGAGGAAGCAAAACAAAAACAAAAGATAAACACAAGCTCAATATAGTGACGAGCTTATAATCCAAACTGAGAATGAATATCCTCTTATTAACCACTGGTGGTAAATAAGAGGGAGAACGTTACACACTTCAAGTGAGTCCTTAGAACTATGGATCTTAACTACCCAAAGCGAGGGGGGATTTCCCCTTAAGATGGTCTGTGGGCCTCTCTCTTCTCCTCAAACGAGTGATTGGACTTCAGAAACTTGGTGCACTTCTCCTTAGGGATTAAGATGTTGGATGGCCAACAACTGAACCCCTTCACTCTATTTTTTCTTGGACAACACATTGTTGGTTTTCTCATGGGTAATTTGGCCAGCATAACAATGTGTTCTCAATTATTCTTCTCATGGTGGCCTTTTATAGGAAAAAATTAAATACTCTTCTCTCTCTTGGTAAAATTGTGGATAGTGAACCAAGAGTGGTGGTTGATTCCATTGTGTGCTCATTTGAGGTCTCAAGGTGGCTCTAGGGGGATGTCCTTGAGTGGCCTCAAGTGGAGAATATTTTTCTTGAAGTGTGCCAAGTGGTCCCGGATGGTGACCTTCTAACATAATAAGGACCACACAACTTATTAAGGGAAAGTCGTCGAGACCAACACTAATATTGAAGAAAAATGCACACAGAGCACACTTTTCCTATGTCTTCTATGAAAAAATTGATAATTTTTCCTCTTGACCTTAAAGATTTTTAAATTTTCAATATTCTCTAATCTTTCTTAGCCATGTAATTCCTTCTTCTTGACATCTCATGATGTCTTTTGCTTGTCCAATTTTCCAATGATAACATTTTCCCCCTAATGTGTGAGGTCTAGGAAGAACTATATAGCCGAAATAAATTATAGTTTATGTTCTATATAACCCATGTAGAGAGAGAGAGAGAGAGAGAGAGAGACCTACATGTAGCCTAAAGTTGGAGACCACTTGCTATGAGTAAAAGAGGAGCCATGTTATGTTGGAAACCTGCAAGAGATATTATAATAAAATAAATACAATTATTCTACGAGGCGGGCATGTCCCATGCTTGTGATGCATTAGCTACTTAAAATCCTATCTAACAGATAAAGGTTCTATCTATGTTACTTATATGGTAGTGATCTTCTTATTTGGTTGATGATGACGATTGTTGACACCCTCAGTGGAATTTTTCTTTAACAATAAGTTAAATGTGTTGCGTACATGCATAATCTTGGTATGGCATATAAATTCTTATTGTATGAATGGGTGTATGATTGAGACCTTCCAGTCTAAGCATTGCTGAAAGAAATTTTTATAATGGCATGGGTCTTCGACAAATTTGGAAAAAGTACAATGGTTGTGAAGTATGATACCATCTTGACATGAAATATAGTGTTGTAGTCAAATATCAGGAGGATAGATGACATCTATGGGCAATGATGATTCTAACAGTGCCATCTGAGAATGCCCCTATTTAGGTGGAGAGCCATCCAAGGTACTACATCCTTTTTGGAAAATGATTATTGAAGTCGACAAGAAGGAAGCCTCAACCGTTTGAGTTAAACACTGATGCAAGGGACTAAGGTCTCTGATATGATAGGTTAACATAGGCATGATGGTAGAACTCACTAAACACTGATGATGGGAGTTTAGTGGTTGAAGGTTAGAGCATGAAAAAATAAGTTTGGCGGTAGTCATAATGATTTCTGATGAGGAAACCCATGGAGTCGCTGGGACGTCTAGGGTGGGTATATGTTGGTTATGAATTTCATGGTGGCTTTGCGTGAAATGTGTGAAGCTCCAACCAAGGGTTATTAGGAACTGCTGCCATGGGAGAAAAACGGATGGATGGGTGGGGCATGTTCTCCTAAAAATAATCTTTTTATACTTGCCAAAAGAATAAAAAATAGGTTTATATTGTACAAAAGATAGAGATGGGAGCCCCAAAAATATAAAAATGATCACTCACTGATGATCTGAGGAAGGTGTTTTTGCTGAGTGTGGGGGGCCCATTGGTTATTCTCGGTGCGGAGATGATGAAGGAGATGGAAAATATCGTATATGGGCTATGTTGATGGAGGGATGGTAGGTCAAATGTGAGATGTGGTGGTGCATGTTCGATCTGATTGTGAAAATGGTAGTTTGGGAAAGGGGTTTTATCTTGATATGGTAAAACTTGACTTGATGCATGTTGGCTGAATAATCATGAAGTGCTTCATAGACTGAGGTGATATGGCCATGGTGTCATATTTTTTGATGCATGGTCTACTTTGAGTGATATTCCATGGAGGGGGGGGCTCTACCAACCAATGAGGGAGTTTATCATGTGCAAGGTGGGGAGATGATAGACATAGTCATGTGTTTAGAAACTATGGTTGATTTCTCATGGAGAAATGATGTGAGGATATGAAAATTTTATCTGGGACTCTATCATGCCGAGGGTAGAATTATACCTGCTTTGGAACCTTTGGTGCATTGGGCAATAGGTGGTTTGTTGTACTGTATAATACCTCCAAAAAATAACCCAAGTGAAAGAATCTTTTTCATTCAAATATATTGATAAGTGTGCTGAATGAAAAGACGATAAGAGAGGGCATACCTTTCAGAACTGAAAATTTTTATTTTTTCAGAGCTGTGAGTATGTGAACCCTCCTTTGGGTGTTATGAGTTGATGATCACTATGTTGCTTTCATTTTTTCAGTTGGGCTTTCTAAGTTCTCGTTATGGACCTTCAAACAATTTGAAAATGGTGATATATAGGCCAATATGTCTCATTTCAACTCATTTGTGTCATTTGAGTGTTAAGAGTTTGAGTGGTTAGAGCTTACTGCTGAGCTTTTCTTGTCATTGCAATCACCCTGCATACCAGAGAATCATGTCTTTAGTGCCAGGTAGGCCCCAGAATGTCCAGCATTTCAATTTTTTTCATTGTTACTTGGTAGGTTTCCATACAAATTGGGTGTGTACAGAACCCTAGCCATTTTTGGCCTTGACCGAGTGCACGATCAAGGTGCATGCACAAGGACCTCTACGGAAATTTGAGGATTTCTGCAGCTATTTCATGCTTCTGGGAATTTTTGCTCGCGGCTTCCACATTTTTATGAGATATAGACTCCGTGTGCCTATTTGAAGAATAGGCGCGTTGAAAAGCCAAGGCAATTTTTTTTAAAAATGGAAATTTTCAATTTTTTATGTCACTCATGTGTGTCTATTTGGTGATAGGATGTTGTGGAGAGAGAGAGACTGGATGGACCTGCATATGGCTGTGGCATAAGATGCCAACGCTCGTCAGCATATAGCTTAGTGGGGTATTCTTAAGTTCCTTGAGAATGACCTACTTATGTCATAGGATCAATTGCAGTGCTACCTGGATCGTTGCTCGAACATTCGGCACAAAGTGATGGTGTTGCGAGCGTATGATGTCCCTATCCTCTTGAGAGACGAATATATATTTCATGATCGGTCTGCTACCTCATGTTGAGGCACTCCCCCATCCACTCCCACTTGGGAGGGTAGCACTTTAGCGCTGGGTGGAGCATCATTGTGGCGGTGCACCCCTTTCAGAGGGGTGTATTCTTATATCATCGGTGACAGATCTGGCTAAGTGGTGTGCTTTGGCTATGAGTGTGAGAATGATTGGGTCGTCATCACCGTACAAGGTCTCAAGGCCTCATATCAGTGTTCTGAGAGGTCTTCGGGCCCGAAATTTCTTTGATATTTCCCGTCATTGCTATGATGGTAGGGTGGCCAAGCTAGTAAGGTCCGAGGAGGATCTAAGCTATTCATGTATGCTAGCATTATTTTTAGCATTATGTTTGAGAGAGTTGTGCTGCTATGATTTGTGGTGGTTGTGCCTATGGGGTTTCAACTGGACCCTCGCATGAGGCGATGGGCCCTAGTGATGCCTCACCGTGGGGGAGGTGAGGTGGGGCGTTATTGGAACATGACCATCGAGGCTTGGTTCGAGGCCAACCCTAATATTTTCCTCGAGTTTCCATAATCCTGCATGGAATATCAGGAAGACCCGGAAAAGGGTCTTCCTGCTTGGTATGCTTGGGGACCAATAGGTATGATTTTTGTGATTTTTTCTGCATTTGTTGAGTATTTATGATGTGTATATTTATGTGTGCATTATGGTGACACTCTCACAATATTTTTTTCTCTTGCAAATGTGGGAGTGGTTGGACGGCCCACTGCGTGGTTAGTGGGGCACCAACCCAACCGGAGGGTTATAAGAGCTCAGCGCCAAGCTTGGGGGGGGGGCAGGGGGGAGATCCAGGGAAGCCCTAGGTTGGAGGAACCGGTGATGGATATTGACCTTCCGGGGAGTTTAGCAACTTTACTGCTATCGAGTGTTGTTGAGTCCCGAATTTGTCTCTCTTCCATACACTTTTCCATATCTCTTTCACTCACCTAAACCTCCAAAATTGTCAAATATCATGTGCAAAAGGGTATCTAACATGGTTTTTAATTATGTTTGTGTGTTTTCTATTTGATTTAGATTTTGTTCATACAGCTGCGGAAACTTGTCACTTTCCGCAGTCGCTGCAACTTTCCGCAGCTATTTTGTGGAAATCAATGTTACAGGTGTCAACGAAGGAAACGAGCCACATGGGCGGGCTAGGAATGACAAGGACATGGTTCGTGTCCTATTGGTTCAAGTAAATTCGTCAAGGAAAGCCGCGGTCAAAGCCATCCACGTGGAAGTCAACTGTGGAGTTCTATGTCGGCTGGACTCTGTTTCATGGCATAGAAACATCCATACGGCCGTTTCCAAGCTTACGGAGGTTAATTGACATCTGTGCAAAGTTCTGGAGTTGAATTTAAGCGCCCACCTTCCATAGATCCGTTTTCCAACATGGCCATACTCCTAAATCCGTGGCCTTAGTGGTCTACGTGCTGGCTGTTATCATAAACTTCAGGAGACAGTTACATTTTATTGCTTTATAAAGAGCGTTTGCATACGCACGTAGAGTTAGTGAAAAGGAGTTGATAGTTGTTAAGTTGATATATCTGTTAAGTTGATGTGCGTACTCTGTTATGTGGTGATTACGCTGCCTTGAGCCGTAATACCACCAGCCTGTAATGACTTTCTTTTTAATGTGAAGAACTATGTTTCATAACTTAATTCGTGTTTGAAGATCATACCAGAGCTGCGTAGAGGGCCCCTGCTCAGCCGAGGTTCTGTGTATTAATGTATATATTTTTTATTTCATTTCTTTAAGCAGTCATTGTATCATAACTCATTACATGTTCATATTTCATAGTTGTTTTATTTCTGTTCATACATTTCTGTAATTTCCATTGCATTCCTGTCTTTTATGTTTTTATGATTGTTAAAATACTGATCAGTTTTCTTGTGCAGGTTTTAGGTAGACAGCCCGGGGCATTTTCATGGTATTTTTGCTAATGATATGAAACTGATATTATTCTGCTGCTAGTTTTCTTTCACAGTCTTTGTTTAACTTCAGTTTTGTCTTGTGCACTTCGAGTTTTGTTTGGAGATTCGGTAGTTAAAATTAGACATATTAAGCTACTCATAGTGTCTTGACTACCTACGAAAGCCATAATTTCGGAGTGATGGTGAGGGGTGCATGATGAGATGTGTGGTTAGTATTAGTTTCCTTCTGCAAAATTAGACATATTAAGCTACTCATAGTGTCTTCAGCTACCTCCGAAAGCCACAGCTGGACTGATGGTGAGGGGCCGCATGATGAGATGTGTAGTTTAGTATTAGTTTCCTTTCTGCAAAATTAGATATATTAAGCTGCTCATAGCGTCTTCAGTTTCCTCCGAAAGCCACAGCTGGACTGATGGTGAGGGGCTGCATGATGAGGTGTGTAGTTTAGTATTAGTTTCTTTTCCGCAAACTTAGATATATTGAATCATGTATGACATCTTCAATTGCCTCCAAAAGCCACAGCTGGACTGATGGCGAGGGATTGAATCATGTGTGTATGGTTTAGTATTAGTTTACTTTCTGCAAATTAAATATCAGTTACACAAGTTGTTTATGATTACTTCCGTAAGTCATAGCTGGTCTAATGATGAAGGGTCAGAAAATGAATTGATGTAATCTGGTTTAGATTTCTTTCATTGCAATTTTGAATTTCCATAAGCGTAGTTTCTTTTGTGTTCAGTTGGCAGCAAGAATAGTTTAGTTTTCATATTCACTAGTTTCTTGTTTTGATTCATTAGATTAACATCACTTTCCATTTCAGTAGTTTACTTTCTTTTGTCATTTGTAATTTCAATTTGCTTTTAAAGTTTCGAGATTGGTAAATTATTATAGGGGATATCACTTCCTTGAACAATTATAACCAAGCTTGTTTTTCACTTTAGAATTTCCATTTTACCTTAGAAAGACCATAAACGACAAAAAGTTAAGAACGAGGTTATCTTGCACATATAGTGCGCCGCACTTCATCAGCTTACGATTCCCGGATTGACAATTAAATGCAGCAATTTAGGACACACTAAATTGACCAAACATTTTGGCGCCGTTGCCGGGGAAGTGTAACTAGGTAGCCAATTTCTTAAAAAAAAACACAAAAAAATCATAAAAGAAGGGAAAACTTGATAACTTCTTGAAGTATGCTCTCCTCTTGCACCTAGTGTGATCTGGAGGATCAGAAAAGAGAGTTATTGGTTTAGTAATTTCTTAAGTATGCTCTCTTCTTGCACCTAGTGTGATATGGAAGATCAGAAAGAGAATTATTAGCCCAACTTTTATTAAAAAATATAAAAAATGACATGCATAGAGCAAGAGATTCTAGGGGAAGGTTTATAGCTAAAGCCAAGAGTTCGATTTTTACAACTCCATCTTCTTCAAGGCATAGACTAGATTCACCATCATCTACCCCTAGCCTTAAGATTTTTGGAAGTCAAAGAACAGCTGAATTAGAGGATTCTCCTACACCACCTACTAAAGCCTACTTAGAAAACAAAGAAACTTTCTCTCATCCTTCCTTGATAGAAGAACTAGAGGACTATAAGGACTCTAAAGAAGCTATCATGGCAGAGGAAGTAATAAATAGAGGTGGAGATAGAGGAGGAGGAGATAATTAAGATAACAATGGTGAAGGAAATAATGGTAGAAATAGGGACGATTTTCTTGGATTCCCTATAGTTGATGAGGAAACTCATGCAACAATGAAAAATATTTCACCATATGTTCTCCCTAACTTTTATGGATTACGAAGTGAAGATCCTGAAACATTTCTGTTTGAGTTTGAAGTAGTGTGCCGAACTTATGACTATATGGAAGATTCTCAAAAACTCAAACTGTTTCCTTCAAATTTGAAGGGATCTGCTTTGAAATGGTTCATGGGACTAGCCACTCAATCTATCAGGACTTGGAATGATATGAAACAAACATTTTTGGATAGATACTTGGACTATTGTATGCCCACCAATCATAAGGATGAGGTATTCAAAATGATGCAAAAAGAAGATGAAAATTTGGAAGACTTAATTGAAAGATTTCAATACAATTTGAAAAGAGCAAAGATGAGCAACTTAGATAATGAAACCTTGAAAGCCCTCCTATTGAAAGCCATTAGAGATGAATGGATAGACATTTTAAACATGATGGGTAAAGGAGACATTTCTCAACTCCCATTTCATGATATAACAGAACTATGTATCCAATTCTCAAGTGGAAGATCTAAAACTGGAAAAGGGCCTAGGGATTCTTCTCTTATTAGGGCTAACAAATCTGCAACTGGATCAGTAAGTAGGGCAGAGATTGGTAATATGCTTGATGAGTTTAAAACTGATATCTTAGGGGGTCTTAGTGAACTACTAGACACCCTTAAAATCCAAAACAAGCAGAAAGCAGAAACAGATGCTTTAGCCATCTTTTGTCCGAAATGTAGAAAGAAACATGCTTTAAGGGAATGTCCCTTGGATGCAAAAGTTGTAGAAACATGTATGATTTGCTCGGAAAATCATGAAATCAAGGATTGTCCTTCAATCCCTGGACTCAAAGTTGTTTTTCAAGAAGATCCAAATTCAATAGAATCTCTCTGTTTTGTCGCAAGGAGACCTTGGCAGGGACAACAATCTCAAGGGTTTAATAACCCTATGAATCTTCAAACCCCACCAAATTGGACTCCTTGGAAACAACCTTGGCCCCAACATCAAAACTCATATCAGCCATGGGTACAAGGGATGCAAAATCCTTATGGGAGATTTGCTCAATTTTATCAATATCCTCCATCTTTTCAAAACCAACAAGCTCCACAATTTCCAAACCAAAATCCACAACAACTTTCATTGCCATTTCCACAACATAAACCTTCTCAACAAAATACAAATCCTCAACTCATGCTCCCATACCAACAGAAGACAAATCAACTTCCAGCTCAGCCATTGCCAAATCCTAACAATAAGAATCCTCAAACTACTTATATGGTAGAAGGACAACAATTTCCTACCTATATGATTGTTCCTCTCAACGATGTACAACTCGGATCTGGTAGAGTTTTAGAAAAACCTTCTATAGACATTCAAGAGCAAGATACCTCTGAGGAGGACTCTCTTCAAGTCAATAAGGGTTCTGAGGAAGAATCTCTTCAAAATTCAAAAATTCAAAAAGAAAAAGAAAAGCTAGCATCCACAACTCCTATAGTTGAGAAACATGTATCTTCATCTACACCTCCTTTTCCGGAAAGACTACAAATTGATAAGGGGGTGGAAAAACAAATTTTGTTGCCTAACTATGACTTTCTAGATGAATTGAAGAATGTTTGTATCAAGATTCCATTGCTACAAGCCATTCGAGAAATTCCTATTCTAGCAAAAACCATAAAGGAGTTGGGTTTCAAAAGACCAGGAAGAAAGCTAAAGGACACAAGAAGAATCCACCTGGTAGGAAAGATTGCAGACATTATGATGGGAAAAATTGCCATGCAGAAATATGTAGATCCAGGAAGTCCAATTGTCAAGACACATATAAATGGGATAGAAATTCCAAACACATTGATTGACTTAGGGGCTGCTATCAACATTATGAGTAGGCAGACTATGGAACAGTTAAAACTTCCTAACCTTCTTTTTACACCTACTTTATTGCAACTTGCAGATCGATCGGTTATTAAACCAGATGGTGTATTAGAAGATATTTCGGTCTCCTTAGATTCTTGGGAATATCCAGTAGACTTTATGATTTTGACTCCCAAAAGTAATCTAGGAGGACATCCAATTATCTTAGGAAGACCTTGGCTGGCCACAGCTGATGCTTTTATTAGTTGTAGATCTGGTGACATGTACATTTCTAATGGTAATTCGACAAAGAAATTCAATTTGTATCCTCCAGCAAGAGCAATCACAGAAATAGGAGACAATGAATGGGTCGATGATGAGAACACTATACAACTTGTCTTTACCATTTCTGAAATTAGTGAGGATAGTCAAATTCTGAACACATTAGAAAATTTTGAGATAACTTCAGAATATGACCCCACACAATTTCAGTTGGAATCCGACATAGAATATTTATCATCAAGACAAATGTCTCTTTACTCTATGGAAGAGTTTGGTAATTCTGCTATTGAGATTTTTCCAGAAAAAAACATTGAATATCAACAAACATTTGGAGAAGTCACAACAAGAAGAACTAACCGGAATCTTGCAAAAACATTCTACTGCATTTGCATGGGAGTATACTGACATGAAGGGTATTGATCCTAAGACTTGCATCCATCATATCTATATTGAGGAAAACAGTAGACCAATCGGACAACCTCAAAGAAGGATGAATCCAAATCTTAGGGAGATAGTGAAAGAAGAGCTCCAAAAACTACTCAATGTAAACTTCATTTATCCAATTTCAGATAGCCGATGGGTTTCTCCTTTGGTTATGGTACCTAAAAAGAATGGTAAATGGAGGGTATGCATTGATTACAGGGAATTGAAAAAAGCAACTTTGAAGGATCACTTTCCTTTGCCTTTTATTGATCAGGTATTAGATACATTAGCAGGTAAAAAGTACTTTTCATTTTTGGATGGTTTTAGTGGCTATAATCAAATTCAGGTAGCACCTGAAGATCAAGATAAGACCACATTTACTTGTCCATGAGGAACTTTTGCCTACCGAGTGCTTCCTTTTGGGTTATGTAATGCACCAGCAACATTCCAAAGAGCAGTACTAGGAATTTTTTCTGATCTAATCCATGATTGTGTAGAGGTTTATATGGATGATTTTACAGTTTATGGTAATTCATTTGAAGAGGCATTAGAAAATTTGGAAAAAAGTTCTCATAAGATGTAAAGAAACAAACCTTTCATTAAGCCATGAAAAATGCTTTATGATGTTTACTGAAGGGATTGTTTTAGGACATCATATTTCAGGAGATGGAATTAAAGTTGATAGATCAAAAGTTGAAGTCATCTCCAAGTTGCCTGTTCCAAATTGTCAAAGAGATGTTAGAAGTTTTCTAGGATTTACTGGTTACTATAGAAGATTTATAGAAAACTTCACTAAAATAGCATCTCCACTCTTCAAGTTGCTTACAAAAGACTGTGAATTTAAATGGGATCCTGATTGTCAATCCGCTTTTGAAACTTTGAAAACGAGAATATCTGAAGCACCTATCTTGAGAGGACCAAATTGGAAACTTCCTTTCCATATTTCTACAGATGCTTCAGATACAGCTCTTGGAGCTGTGTTGGGTCAAAAAGATTTAATTCCTTATGCCATTTATTACACCGGTAAAAATTTGACTCCCACAGAGTTGAATTATACTGTGACTGAAAAAGAGTTCTTAGCTGTTGTTCATGCAATTAATAAGTTTAGACATTACATAACAGGCTGTGAAACTTTTATTCATACTGACCATTCTGCAATTAGATATTTAATGAACAAACCTGTTACTAATGGCAGAGTGACAAGATGGCTTTTACTTTTGCAAGAATTCAATATTCCTGTGTTGGATAGACCAGGAAAACAGAATACAGTAGCTGATTTCTTGTCTAGGATTCAGAATACTAAAGAAGATTCTCCTGTAGAAGATAAATTTCCTGATGAATACTTGTTTGCAGTAACTATTAAGACCCCTTGGTATGCAGATATTGCTAACTATTTGGTTACGGGGAAACTACCTTCACATTTATTTCCAAGAGAAAAACGAAAGATTATTCAGGAGAGTTCAAAATATTCATGGATTTCTAACGAATTGTTTAAAACAGGGCCAGATCTTGTGATCAGAAGATGTGTCAGGGAAGATGAAATGCCCGATATTCTTAAGGCATGTCATGATGAACCATGCGGCGGACACTTTGCGGACAAAAGGACGGCCTATAAAATCCTTTCCTTGGGATATTATTGGCCTTCTCTCTTGAAAGATGCAAAACAATATGTCAAAAGGTGTGATAGCTGCCAAAGAGTAGGGAAACCTACCCTTTCAAATGAAATGCCATTGCAAACACAGGTACTCATTGAACCCTTTGAAAAATGAGCTTTAGATTTCATTGGACCTATTAATCCACCATCTAAGCAAAAGAAGTATATATTGGTTTGCACTGATTATGTTACTAAATGGGTAGAAGCTAAAGCATTAGTATCTGCTACTGAAAATTCAGTTGTTCATTTTCTTTATGAGGATATTTTTACTCGCTTTGGTGTTCCAAGAGAAATTGTAACGGATCAGGGGAGCCAATTCACATCAAATTTGGTGGAGAAGTTGATGGAAGAATACAAAATCAAGCACAGAAAATCTACTCCTTACCATCCACAAGCAAATGGTCAAGTGGAGTCCACAAACAAAGTTCTTGAAAGTATCATCACCAAAACTGTTCATCTACATAGAAGAGATTGGGCAGATAGGCTTCCAGAAGCCTTGTGGGCCTACGGAACTACATGGAGGAATACAACAGGACATTCTCCCTATGAACTTGTTTATGGGAAAGAAGTCTTGTTCCCCATTGAGTTCCAAGTCAAGACCTTCAAGATATCAGTTCAGTTGGGAATGGACTTATCAGAAGCTCAAAAGCATAGAATGGAGCAATTGAATGAGCTAGATGAGATCAGACAAGAAGCAATTCTAAGAACCGATCTAGTTCAATATCAAAGAACTAAGTGGCATGACAAATATATCAAAGAGAAGAAGTTTCAAGAAGGAGATTGGGCATTGTTATTTGACTCCAAGTTTAAAGACTTTCAAGGGAAATTTGAGACTCATTGGCTTGGACCATATGAGATTGACAAGGTCTTTAACAATGGAGCTGTAAGAATCAAGACCATTGATGAGTTTCAAACTCCTCTTTTAGTGAATGGCCATAGATTGAAAGTTTATCATAAGCCACTCTCTAAAGAGGATTTTTTCAAGTTGTTTCAAGAAAGTTCTGCAATCAGGCTGGTACAGAAGAATCCTTCTTCTCTACCAAGCTAGTTTTTGTTTTTCAAGTTAAAAAAAAAAAAAAAAAAAAAAGAGAAGAAAAAAAAATGGTATAAGCCTGAAAACCAATCATCGATTGGCAGTCTTATACAGAAAATATGGGGTGAAAATCAGGGACACCTGACACTCTATATTTTCCAAAAAAAAATTTTGTCTTTTATTTCATTTTATCTCACCACCCACTCCATTTCATTTCACTTCATTTCATTTCATTTCATTTCATTTCACTTCATTCCACTTCATCTCATCCATTCCATCAATAAAAATCTTTTTATGACCATTTCCATCTGGTCATTTGTCATTTGTTCATTTCTATTTCAGCCAAGTAATAAGCTGTGTCAGTTTCCGCAGCTGACATCTGTTTCCGCAGCTGACTCCAGTTTCCGCAGCCAGAAGCAGATTCCGCAGCTGCTACTACTCTGTTTTCAAAAAGAATGTACAGTTAGTTGTTGTTTTCATAAAATCATGAAATAAAATGCGGGAGAGGATCAATGGGACATTCAAGACACTAATGAAGATCAATCAGTTGAAGACCAAGGGCAAGAGCAAGGATTCCAAAGGTATGAATAAAGTTTATTTCAAATAGTATAAAAGACACATTTTTATGTAATTTTAAACTATGAGCTCTACCCATAATGCGCAATGATTATATTGACAGTCCGTAACCCTCCACGATCTCTATGTTATCCTCTTGCATTTATTCACAAACGGCTTCATTATTGAAATTCCGGCTCTTACTCATGTTCAAATAGCCCACCGAAGATAATGATACGTATTTGAGTTGACAAAGGACTCTTACAAGCCGCATAACTCCATAATCATTGATTGAAACGTGTTCATATTTATGACACGGCCACCAAAAATTCAAAATGCGGCTGAATGCATTATGCTTTGTTAACCTCTTTGTCGTTTCTCTGTCGTGTTACAAAACCTCACTCTACTCATTCTCATTCCCTGTTTCGCTCCATTCCGTTCCTTTTACTCACTCTCATTCCCGAATATTCACCCACAGTCTTATTCCATTCTGTGTATGGTGCTCATTTCCGTTTTGTGATAACATCCCCACAGCATTGTGCTCGACTCCGTGTATTCCATCGTTCCACTTCCGCTTAAAACCCTCACAGAGGCAAGCTGTGAAGCACAGAGAAGTAAAATGGGAAAATTATTAAGGGCAGAGCCGGAAGGACCGAAGTTCATAGAGGGATTTCCACAGGCAAAAGAGATGTTGAGAAAAGCTAAATGGCTGCGTTTTATTCAGAAATTCCGGGGTTACCACAGAGAAATTACCAAAGCGTTTGCAAGATCATTTGATGGCTCGGAAGCAGAAGTGGGAGACCTCAAGTTTTTGGTTAATGAAGCATCAATAGCAGCAGCCACAGAGCTTCTTCAGGAAGGAGAACGGTGGTTCAAAAACAAAAGTATCAATGATGAGGCATGGAGAACAATCCTCCGAAATCAAGGTATGGATATCACTGTTTTCAAAAGAGGAATTCCAGTGCATGCAATAAAAGATGAATGGGCCACTTTATTACTCATTGTTCAGAAATTTATCACATGTGAAGGGCGCTTTGGCTCTATGTACATGTATCATACTAGGATATTGATGAATTTCCTTGAAAACCAAACTCTCAATCTTCCTTATTTCCTATTCAATAGCTTGAAGAAAATGGCTGTGACTGTGCAAAAACACCTAGGAGATGTAGAGCCTCATTTATATCATCATGGGCTTATAAAAATTTTTGATTGAAAATGAGCTAAAAGAAAGAAAAGATACATGGGAACAATTCTTAGTAAGAAACTTCTTTGAAGAACCTCAGGAAATTCCTGAAGGTAATCCAATTAGAAGGAGTAGAAGAAAGAAAATGGATGTTGAAACCCAAGATGCTCCTACACAGGAAGTTCCCGCAGCTAGCACAACAAAAAGAAGTAGAAGGAAAAGAACAGTAGATGAAATCCAAGATACTTCTACTATTACTATGAAGAAAAATGATAGAGAAGAGAGATTGGTAAAAAGGAAGAAGAAGGAAATCAAAATTAAGAAGCCAATAATATCAAAAGGGAAAGAAATTGTTGAGGCTGTCCATAAAACTTCTTCTTCTAAAGAAGAAGATCACCAAATTCTATCTGAGAGATTAATTTTTCTTCAAAAACAGTCATCTCTATCTAAAAAGGAAAAAACAGGAAAACAAGAACAAAAGGGTAATGTACCACAGCAAGTGAGGAGAAGCAGCAGGCTTAAGGGAAAACTGAGAAAAACACAAATTAAAGGTCCTCATTTCATTGATTTGGGTGAAGAGACATCTGAACAGTCTCCAACTGACCATAGTCCATTTCAGTCAGTTAGTGAACCTGACTCCTTTCACTCCCAATCAGACAATGAGCGTACTCCATCTTATTCTCGGCAAAATATTGATGAAAGTTCTCCTCAGCCAAATTTTGAACATAATTCTCCCTTGCAGCATTTTGAGGACAATCCAATGAAAAAGACACCGGAAGTAGACCCCAAACAGCAGGAGGTCTATGACTATATAGAATCCCTGGAGAAGGCAGCCACAGGTCCAAGCACCTCTTCTATTCAGCCTCATACATTGCAGGATAATTTGGTTCAGTCATTAAAACAGGAGATTTTTGAGCTTGAGCTTTTGAATCGGCATATCAAAAATGAAAATGAAACACTCAAAGAGAAAGGCAAACTGGACAAGATTATCCATGACAATACTATGTTACATTTGGGTATTTGGCAAAAGAAAAATAAGAAGCTAAAAAGGAAATGCCAAAAATTGAGCAGAGCACTTGTGAATATCAAATTCAGGTGCCTCATGAAGAAACCCGGAATGATGGCAGTACCAAAGAAGAAGAGAAGGGGGTTAGATGTGCTGGCTGAAGTATCAAGGCACATGAATTGAACAAAGAGTGTCAAAATTTTGGTTGCATGAGGACATGCAACACCTTCACAGTGGGGGTATGTTGAGTCCCGAATTTGTCTCTCTTCCATACACTTTTCCATATCTCTTTCACTCACCTAAACCTCCAAATTTGTCAAATATCATGTGCAAAAGGGTATCTAACATGGTTTTTAATTATGTTTGTGTGTTTTCTATTTGATTTAGATTTTGTTCATACAGCTGCGGAAACTTGTCACTTTCCGCAGCCGCTGCAACTTTCCGCAGCTATTTTGTGGAAATCAATGTTATAGGTGTCAACGAAAGGAACGAGCCACATGGGCAGGCTAGGAATGACAAGGACATGGTTCGTGTCCTATTGGTTCAAATAAATTCGTCAAGGAAAGCCGCGGTCAAAGCCATCCACGTGGAAGTCAACTGTGGAGTTCTATGTCGGCTGGACTCTGTTTCGTGGCATAGAAACATCCATACGGCCGTTTCCAAGCTTACGGAGGTTAATTGACATTTGTGCAAAGTTCTGGAGTTGAATTTAAGCGCCCACCTTCCATAGATCCGTTTTCCAACATGGCCATACTCCTAAATCTGTGGCCTTAGTGGTCTACGTGCTGGCTGCTATCATAAACTTCAGGAGACAGTTACATTTTATTGCTTTATAAAGAGCGTTTGCATACGCACGTAGAGTTAGTGAATGTGATTTGATAGTTGTTAAGTTGATATATCTGTTAAGTTGATGTGCGTACTCTGTTATGTGGTGATTACGCTGCCTTGAGCCGTAATACCACCAGCCTGTAATGAATTTCTTTTTAATGTGAAGAACTCTGTTTCATAACTTAATTCGTGTTTGAAGATCATACCAGAGCTGCGTAGAGGGCCCCTGCTCAGCCGAGGTTCTGTGTATTAATGTATATATTTTTCATTTCATTTCTTTAAGCAGTCATTGTATCATAACCCATTACATGTTCATATTTCATAGTTGTGTTAATTCTGTTCATACATTTCTGTAATTTCCATTGCATTCCTGTCTTTTATGTTTTTATGATTGTTAAAATACTGATCAGTTCTCTTGTGCAGGTTTTAGGTAGATAGCCCGGGGCATTTTCATAGTATTTTTGCTAATGATATGAAACTGATATTATTCTGCTGCTAGTTTTCTTTCACAGTCTTTGTTTAACTTCAGTTTTGTTTTGTGCACTTCAGTTTTGTTTATCTGATTCAGTAGTTAAAATTTTCAGTAGTTAAAATTAGACATATTAAGCTACTCATAGTGTCTTCAGCTACTCCTCCGAAAGCCAGTTACCAGACTGGACAGTGAGGGGGTCAAGATGATGAGGATGTAGTTAGTATTAGCCTTTCCGGCAAAATTGATATATTAAGCTACCTTGCCTCGCCACTTCCGGCCACTGGACCGATGGTGAGGGGTCGCATGATGAGATGTGTAGTTTAGGTTAGTTTCCTTTCTTGTAAAATTAGATATATTAAGTTTCAGCGTTCTTCGCTTCTCCTAGTTACAAACTGGACTGATGGTGAGGGGCTGCATGATGAAGTGTGTAGTTTAGTATTAGTTTCTTTTCCGCAAACTTAGATATATTGAATCATGTATGACATCTTCAATTGCCTCCGAAAGCCACAGCTGGACTGATGGCGAGTGATTGAATCATGTGTGTATGGTTTAGTATTAGTTTACTTTCTGCAAATTAAATATCAGTTACACAAGTTGTTTATGATTACTTCCGCAAGTCATAGCTTGTCTAATGATGAAGGGTCAGAAAATGAATTGATGTAATCTGGTTTAGATTTCTTTCATTGCAATTTTGAATTTCCATAAGCATAGTTTCTTTTGTGTTCAATTGGCAGCAAGAATAGTTTAGTTTTCATATTCACTAGTTTCTTGTTTTGATTCATTAGATTAACAACACTTTCCATTTCAGCAGTTTACTTTCTTTTGTCATTTGTAATTTCAATTTGCTTTTAAAGTTTCGAGATTGGTAAATCATTATAGGGGATATCACTTCCTTGAACACTTATAACCAAGCTTGTTTTTCACTTTAGAATTTCCATTTTACCTTAGAAAGACCATAAACGACAAAAAGTTAAGAAAGAGGTTATCTTGCACATATAGTGCGCCGCACTTCATCAGCTTACGATTCCCGGATTGACAATTAAATGCAGCAATTTAGGACACACTAAATTGACCAAACAAGTGTGTTGCGACGATTGACCATGCTGAGGTGGTTGAGGTGCGTATGGCTAAGATGGTGGTGTATCTTACTGCATCTGAGGCCTGAGCCACTAACTTAGCTGATGCTTGAGACGAAGTGGATAGGCTAACCGAGGGTATGTCGACCTGTGGGTTCATCAAAGATCTGGATGATGTTTGGTTGGAGACATTGATGGTCAGAGAGAGGGGTTATCATCTGAATTTGAGTCGTGTGGCAACATCATTTTTGGTGGTTGCCCCAATACTGGCACCAGGTGTAGCCATGGGTCCAGGTGCCCTACCTAATGGGGCTCAGCCCTAAAGAAATTTTGTACATAGGGAAAGCACCCATTATGAGGATGCTTCTCTTATTTGTGATGACATATGTATATGTATTTTTTGGTTGACCTGCAGGTCAGATACATGACTTGTTATTTGTACTCACACATATCTTTTGGTATATATGCAAGATGTATTTTTTGCAGCTCTAGATCATGTGTCTTATGGCTTATATGTTTTGATGGATGTTTTGTATCACTAAGGGATATCTATATTTTTATGTTTTTTGGATTTATATATGATGGTTTATACGAGATGCATTCCAATCTAGGATGTGGTTAGCTATGCGATATGTTATCTGGTTTTGATTTCTCAGCACATGTGTGAATGTAATATGATCAAATTGACAGCTTAATGTTTTTCACGCAAATATTTTCTAAATAGTTGTGAATCTCATACCTCAAATTCTTCATTTAGCTGCGAAACCAATAACTCAGAATCAAGGTAGATATGTAGGTGGAGGATGCCCTAATTGAAGGCATCACTCATGAGCACTTTGACAATGTCATATTCTTCCTAATTGTTTGTAGTTGATTCAATGCATACTCTTTTGGTGGAGAATGGTGATCATTCATGGTAGTAGATGACCCATGTGACTACTGCTAAATTTTGAGACCATCACGATGCTCCATCATCAAATCCAAAATAATGGTTGGGTTGAAGATCCATTTGTGACACCAGAGCACTTTTTGGAGAAAGTGTATCATCAAAAACAAAGTTTTTTATGTGTATGTTATCTCTAGGGTTTAACCCTCCTGACCCCTATGGGTAAAATTTCCCGAGGTAGAGACCATTGATGGGGTTGCTTAGCCATTTTTCGTCAGGCTCTGTCAATATGTATGCCCCCTTTAGGAGACTGTGTTTTCTGACATAGGGACCTTTCTACAAGGTTTCGGAATTTCCTAGCCCTAGGGCTTCTTTCATGACATCATAATGGAGGATTAACTTCCCTTCGATAAATGATCGAGGGGTGATGTTGCGATCAAACAATGCTTTCACCCACTTTTCATGGGCCTCATTTTCTTGTAGTGACTATTGTAGACTTCCGTCGATGAGCCCTAGTTGTACTAATCGTTGCTCTAGAGGTTGGGTGTCATCGAGGAGTTTGATGGTGGCATGTAAGTTTGGGATCTCGCGTTCTATGGGAATCACGGCTTCGAACCCGTAAACTAAGTCAAAGGGTGTGAACCCACTAATTTTTTCACTATCGTGCGATACACCCACAAGGCAGAGAAAAGCATGTGGTGCTAGTTTTTTTTGTGGTTATTCACCATGCATTGTAACATTGTTTTGAGTACCTTGTTTATAACTTTTACCTGTCTGTTGGATTGGGGGTAATATGGTGAATCGAATTTATGTGTGAATCTGAGGTGATGGGATAGCTCCTGGAAAACCTTGTCTTTGAAGTGTTTTCCATGGTCAGAGACTAACTCTTTTGGTACACCAAACCGAGTGATCACATGGTTGAACAGGAACCGTGCAGCGGTTTCTGCCACGTTGTTGTATGTGGACATGGCTTCTACCCATTTGGTGAAGTATTCAATGGCCAAAATAATGAACTTGTGGTTGCCAGATGATATGGGGCTGCAAATCATGAAGTCGATCCCCCATTTTTAGAGGGGACCAATGACTATGACAAGGTGTAGGGGAGCAGGAGGCACTCTTACCTTGTGAGCAGAGTTTTGACATCACTCGCACATTTTAACTGCTGAAATGCAGTCGAAAAATAATGTGGTCCAAAAATATGCTTCCTATAGAACCTTTTGGGAAGTGGCCATTCCAAAGAGATGGCCATTGTAAGCTCTGTTGTGGCATTCATTAAGGGCTTGCTCAAATTTTTCATGAGTGAGAAATCAACATAAAATGGTTTCGAAGCCCCATCGGTACATGACATCTCCTAGGAGGAGGTATGGGGGGTTGTGGTGGTGGATGCGCCTACAGTTGTCATGGGTGAGCTTCGGTCTGAACTTTTGGGATCATAAAATTGTGAGAATATATTTTGTACCAAGGGTTATCAATCTTGACTAGGAAGAGATCTCCTTTTGGTAGTGAATCATTGATTGGTGATCCTTCGATCTAACTTGGGAGGTCTGCCATGAACTCGGCAAAAATTAAATCCTTCTTTCTCTTGGGGTAGAGAAACTGTAAGTCGAACTCTTATAGTATAACTATCCAGTGAGCATACTTATGGTTCATTAAACAACGTGTGAGAAGGTACTTCATGGGGTTTATATTTGTGATGACTCTTGTAGTCCTTAAGATAATGTAGTGGTGAATTTTTTGGACTGCATGTATTAATGCAAGAGTTGTCTTTCCTTTAGAATCATATATTAATAATTAGGGGAATTTTCAGGTCTAAAATGGGCCTCCTGAGGAAATTATAAAATAATAATAGAAATAATAAATTAAGATCTGATTACATCATCAAATATTAGAGGGAAAAAGAAAAAACTACTACTTGTTTCCAACTCGTATTTTCAACTTATTTCCAAAATTGTTTACTCAAATTTCGAGTGTGAGTACTCGTTCGAAGAAAAATTTAGTTCCTCATCTAATAAGTACCCATGTTTCATACTTTAGATGGATCTTGCTACAAGAAGAGTGAGAAATACATGAAAAACATGATTACAATCACATTTTTTCATGTATTTCTAATCTTTCATGTAATAGCATCCATCAAAAGTATGCAACAAGGGTACTCCTTAGGTCAGGAATTAAATTTTACATCCAATGAGTACTTTTGTTCGAAATTTGAGTAAAAAATTTGGGAGATAAGTTGAAAATATGAGTTGAAAAAGTAGTTTTAATATTTTATTATTTTTTAATATTTTCACCTTTTTACTTACAAAAATGGTGAATCATCCCCCATGGTTGACATCATCATCTTGAATCCTATTGGTTCTTATAAATTTTATTTTGGTTGTACATTTCTCTTAGGAGGCCCATTTTAGACCTCAAAATTTCCCTAATGGTGGGGCCTAATAAGGTTTTGCTAACGTAATAGATTACGTGTTCTTTCCCATCATGGCCTTCGTGGATGAACACTCCATCCAAAGCGGTCTGAGATGCTGATAGATGAAGGGTGTAATCCTTATCATAGTTTGGGGGACAGATAATGGTGCTGAAGATAATGTGTCTTTCAGTGCCTCGAATGATTGTTGGGCTTGATCGTCCCATTTGAATGGGATTTCTTGATCAAGGAGGCATAGGAATCCCTAAGCATAAGTGGAGTAGTCTGGGAAAAACCATCTCAGAAAATTTGCCTTTCCCTACAAGCTTTGGAGTTGCATGAGGGTTTGAGGCGGTGGTGCCTCTTTGATAGCTTGGACCTTGCGGGGGTCCACTCGAATTCCTTTTTGGGACACAATAAAACCTTGAATTCATCATGCTGTGGCACAGAAGATGCACTTGAGAGGATTTTAACATAGGTTGTATTTTCGGCATCGTTGGAATACCAGTCGAAGATCCTCGAGATGATCAGATAGCTTCTTGGAATAGATGGTGAGGTCGTCCAAGTAGGCAAGGATGAAGTGTGTTAAGCCATGAAGGATATAATTCATGGCCTGCTGGAAAGTGGCTCTAATATTTTTAAGACCAAATGGAATTTCTTGGTACATGAACATGCCCCATGGGTTAGTGAACACAGGCTTGTACCGGTCAATGTGACGTATTTCAATTTCATTATACCCAGAGAATCTATCCATGAAGGATAGGGCCTCGTTTCTCATGCAAGCATTCGTGACTTGGTCAATGAATGGGGTAGGGTAATTTTCCTTTAGACAGGATTTGTTCAAATCATGAAATTCGATACAAATGCGTATGATGTGGGATAGATGAACCCGACTTTGTGAAGCTTATCTATTTCTTGTTTTATTTATTTTGCCTTCGAAGAGTGTATTTGACATTGTTTCTGGCATAATGGGGGTACATCAGGCCAAGTTTTAATGTGGTGCTCTACTATAGTCGGACTAAGGCCTCGCATTTCTAAGTAGTCCCATGCGAAGATATCTCGATACTCTTGCAAAAATGGGTGTAAGAGGTTATTTAATCTAGGGAACATGCTGCCCCTAGTGAAATTTCTTCAACCTTCTCAGGATTTCGAGATATATTCACCTTCATGTTTGGAGAAATGTTTGACATGTTCCCTTCTTCGAATGCATCAGCTGCCGGAATGGGATTTTTGAACTAATAGACTTTCCCTGATGAAAGGAAATCTTTTGATTCGATTTCATAAATTTCTTGGTTTCCTATTTCATTAGGGCTGAATGTTTTTTTAAGAAGAAAAAACGAGCAGTGATGCATCGCATCCCACGGAAAATCTGGTTTCGTCATGGCCTGAAGAATGTCCTCATATGAGTGGAATAAGGATCCTAAGGGGGATTCAGCCTATACAAGGCCGTGACGAATTGGTTCATTCCTCATGGATCTGGCCGACAGACATGCATAAGATTCCATCATCGATGTGGTGGAACTAGACACGGTCGAGAGGGTGTAGATAGATTGGGTTTGCACCATCAATTGTACAACTACTCTCATAGTTGCAGCTGACTCGACACCTATGGCTCATGAGTAGACAACCTGAGTCATGGTTTTGATACATGATGATATGAGTTGTATATGATGTATCGTGTCATTAGCGTTTGGTGGTAGAGGAATTTCCATCATGGCAGCTTGCGTGAGAGCAAGTCTAGGTTCCTCATATGATGTACTAAGAGTATTTTCACTTTATGCCATTTGGAAGTTGTGCTTGGTGCAGAGGTACCTAGATATTTGCATTAATGGGCATGCCTCTGGGTCATGGTTATGGCCGGTGCAAATGGTGCATGGCACCACTATTCCTATCGAGTAGATGGTGTGTGAACCTATACTACTCTTCATCCCTGAAGTGGACACTCATAATAGATCAGGTGTAGGGGAAATATTATGTTGGTTCCATCTCCGAGTTTTTAGTTTTGGGAGGTCTAGCTCTCTTGGGGAGTCTATACTTAACACTGTGCTTGTCTCTTGAAGCTTTGGGAGATGCTCACAATTCATTGTATCATGGAAATGTGATCAGATCCTCCAATAGCAGTGTGTGATCTTCTATTGGTTAGAGAGATGCTTCAGAGAGTTATGGGAG
Organism: Pinus albicaulis; assembly: GCA_034641835.2. Taxonomy (NCBI): domain Eukaryota; kingdom Viridiplantae; phylum Streptophyta; class Pinopsida; order Pinales; family Pinaceae; genus Pinus; species Pinus albicaulis. The sequence continues at coordinate 601,467,810 of CM076575.1, read as the reverse complement.
ACCATGTGAAATTTTTTTTTGAGGTGCTTCAGTTCCTTAAACTGATTGATCTGGTGTTGGATTCTCTCGCATAGCCCGCATGCATTCCCAGACTAGACAAGGGTCCTGTTAGGTCGATGCATATTTTTTACTCGCCCAATGTTTTGGTATTGAAATGGGGTAGGCTGCCTGGGGTCAATCTACCTTTCATTAGGTTATCTAAGCTCCCAAATGACGATACCCCAGTGTTTCATTTCCAATGAACGAATGATTTCAATTAGTTGGTGCACTCAAGGCATATAAGTACAGTGTTGAGCATGATGGTTTGCCTGAGATACTAGACAAGAAAGTATTTCTTGGGTATTCCCTTCCCACTCGTTTGATAACGTGATTGGGAATCATTTGCATAGCGATTCTAGGTTTGGGCATTTGGTGACCGAATGGTTGCATGTTTTGCACAATGCGCATGTTGGTCTTCTTCGTGGAGGGCGGGTAGGGGTGACTAAGGGTTCCCCGATCGACCTCTTTTCTGCTGACAGGAAGAGAATGGACCTACTTGTCACACCATCCTACATTGTCGAGATGTCCATGGATTCTGTATCTGATTTTTCTTCTAGAGAGAGGCGAACTGTGGCCATGTGTAAACTAGTTAGCGCTAAACGAAATCAAGGGATATAATGGAAATGGTGTATTGGGTGATCACCACCACATATCTGACACGAATGTTGGATTGCTAGGAGGTAGGCATGTTATACTACATTAACAGGATACCATTGTTAAAAAAATTCCAGGGCTACACATTCGGCGATGAAATGGTCAGATTTATTGCAAAGTGCACAATGTTGGATAGGAGGAGGGGGAAAAAATGGGAGCCTTTCTGGTGATTGTCATCCTCTTGAAGGTATAATATGACCCGAGATTCTTCTCCTTTTGTATGTATGGGGGGATCCTTTCGATATGATTGTTCTAGGGCATGTAAGGGATCCCTATATTGTGGTATCTCTAGACAACGATGATTGTAATGCCCATAATTGTTACAGATAGTGCATGCATGGTTGGTACGCAATGCTTTGCCTTGGCTTTTTTTGGCTGGTTCCTTTTTACGGGAACTTGTCGTCACGATATTTATTTCAGAACTTAGGATGGGTTTCGATTTGTCCAGCTCCAGGCAGATATGAGTAGGGTGGCCCACTATGTCGCACATTGCACAAGGTTTTAATTCCCTTGGGATGATGGGGTTTTCTATCTTTTTCCCTTTTTGATGGGTTTTCTTGGTTTTTTTAACTGGCTTGGCAATGAAAGTTTCTTTAATCGGTATGGTTGCAACAATTTTATTAATAGGTGGAGCCTCCTGAGGAGTGAGGGGGGTTAATTCTGTAGCGGTGATTCCCGTGCTTCCTGGCATGACAGGTGGGACCAAGTACCACACTGGCATTGCGAAAGATATGTTTGGAAACAGTACCATTGCCAAAAATTGTTGTGACAGAAAGCCATGTGGAGGGTATAGAAAAGGATTTTTGGATATGGCGTAGGATAGAGAGGCTATCGTGCCAAAGGCCTCAGTTTCATTACTACTGTTCTCTGTCTCTTGGCTAGATTTGGTGCTTGATGTAGACATCATGCATACCAGAGCCCCTGTGATATCAATGAATGATTTTGGTATGACAGGGGGATATCCTAGGAATGATCCAAGGATAGACGAAGGTTTGAATTGGTGATGGCCATATTCTTGGTATCATGTAAGTGGTTCAGCAGATGTGTCTACATAGGGTAGAAAGACATCATCGTTCTTCAAGGGTCGCTTGTCATGGTACATGAATTTCTCTATGGTGATGATGCACTCCTCGTGGGGGAGCATCATGATCTGAAAGAGAGAGGATGCTATGGGAAACATGGCGTACATATAACTCCACCGAAGGAGTATATTGTAATATAGCTAACCATCCAAGACCTCAATGTCTATAAGAACCGTGTTTCCAGCCAAGAAGACAGGGACATTTTGATAGAGAATGATGGTAGCAGAAGGGCGCTCGTTGTATGCTCTGAGCATAATGTCTGATGGCTTCAATTCGGGAGATCCTAGCTTCTTCCAAACATTTTTTTACATGATGCATGTGGATGCACCCTAGTCAATGATACATCAGTGGATATTTATGTTCTATACTGACACTGGTATCTGGAAGACGAACATTAAAGGAATCTTGGGGGTGGCTTTATCTAAGTCAAAAGCCAATAGGTGTGAATCGACAGGGTTGATTGTGCCTAATGCGGAAACTAAGGTTTTAATTTTCTTTGGGCAAGATTGTAGGACTTCCAAAGCCGCCATAGAAGCAAGAGATTGAGCTAAATCTTCCAAGATGCTATAATTATGGGTCGGTTTGGAGTGGTGTCCTACTTGCCTTGTTGGTCCCTTAGCCATTTTTGGAAAAAGTTCAATATGAATTTTTGATATAGTCAACAGTGTTGTAGGTGCACTCGTGCTAGCTCATGACAAAATGGTGTCTGGAGAGGTATCATAAATTTGACTTTGTGTTTGAAAGAAAATTTCCTCCCCAGTCATATATATTTTGTGGCATTTGTTTCTGGAATCGTCAGGGGGTGTTTGTTGATGTTGGGTACTAACAACCCCCTAGTGGGAGAAGGGCTGCTGCATTACAGTTGCTTCATATGAAGGTCCCCCTTATCCTCTGTTACCCTTAATCTTCTTCAGCTCAGGGAGTTTGCGGCAGTCATGAGTGTAATGGCCATACTCACGACAAATTGTGCAAGAGTGGTTGGTCTGAAGATTAGCTCTCTTGTTCTTCCCTTGTAAGTTACTTGGATCCTAGTTTTATTTTTGGTTGGGGTTTCCCCTAGCCTCAGATCATGGAGGGCATTGTTATTTATTGCCCCCCTATCCATGATTTCCCTTTTGTTTATTTTTTGGCTTTTTCCTTGCATGTTAGGAGGATAACTACGAATTCTCCTAGTCATATGACTAGTGTGGTTGGTCCTGGAAAGGTTGCACAAATTTCATCGATGCGTTGTTTTGCATCGGTGGTTTTTGTGCTGGGGAGTAGGAATATTAAGGTACCTCTCCCTAGTTTGTATATGGTTGCTAGGTGGAAGCTCTTCCATCATCATTTATAGCTATGTATTGATTCCCCTGTGCAGGAGGGTATGGGCCTCCTTGCTGATGATGCTATGACAACGCCCTATTATCCATGTTCTGTAGAGGAGCATGATGACTTTCATGGTAGCCTTGTTGTAGGATGTTCTCGTTAGGATCATACCTGTAACCATGGTATGGATTACTAATGCCTAGGAGATTTTGGGTCAGTGACCCTATTAATTCGTCTGGAGCATTCGAGACACCGGGAAATTCCTTATAAGTTTGCAGGTGCGGGGCACTAAGCAGGATGTTATAGATGTATCCTGACTGAGTGTATATCAGCTCGCGTTTATTGGCTTTGTTAATGGAATCTTCTTCGGAAGTAGGTCCTTGAGTTACCACATCTTTTGAAATCTCTATTGTGATATTTTTTAGGAATAGGTCCATCAAAATATGATCGTCAAGTTTGGCTTTATACAAACTTTGATGCCGTCGCCATTCACGGAGATGGTTCGAGATATGGATGTTTGGCATTTTCCTAAAATGCGTCAGTAACTCCATTCCTGAATCGTGGTGGATGGGTAACTGGAAATATGTGAGGAAAGCAGTAGTGAGGGTGCTAAATGTTCCATGTGTAGCAGAAGGCTTCTCCACATACAATTTTGCGGCTTTTTCGGTTAAGGTGCATTGAAATAGTCTTAATCGAATAGTATCATTAATAATATTGTTCAAAGAACACGATAGGTGGAAATTCATTAAATTCTTTCCAGGGTCTTCTGCTTGCTTCCCTTCAAACTTTGGAATTTCCAAAGGGAGCTTCGTGGGCATGGGGGACCAAGTGGGATCATGTGCGATGGGTTCATTTGTTAACTTTTATAGATTAGGTAAGTTTAAATATGTGAATAAAGGTAATTGAGTGTTGAGAACCATTGTAGATTGTGAAAAAATAGGGTTCTGGTTATGTATGGGGTTTGTATGTGACATACCCGGTCATGTGTTCCATTGGCTCCCCGAATGGGTAGTGTTCCTCTTTCCTCTAGGGTTTTTGGTATGAGTGGTGTGTGGTGACCCTGAGGGGGTTTGTATTAGTGTGGTGGTGGGTGACCCTTGGGGGTTCCCAAGTAAAGAATCTCTGATAAAGGATGAGCTGATAAGCGTGGTTGTGTTCCATATTTGACGCCTTAATGGCAAAAGACTTGGAACTCCTCCCTGTAATGGGGGGAGGTCAAAAAATCATCTAGATCAAAGAGGTATCGTTGGGCCCATTGTGGTGTCAACTAGGTTTGGAAATATTTTTTAGTTTTATGAGAGGAAAGAGATTATATATCAAAGCAAGATGTGATTGCATACATAAAACAAAGCAAAATAAAAGGTTAATTTCCCTTTAGATTTATCCTATGTGATCAATCAATCAAAAAATGGTTTTTGTTGTTTTGCGTGTGATACTCAAAAAATCCTAGAAGACCTAATCATCCTCACACTCTCAATTGTAACTGGGCCTTGTGAAAATATCTTTTGGTGGGTACCGGGGCCAATGTGCTGAAAGAACTCACTATGCTTTGCAGTAGCCAAATAATTGACTAAGGTAATGGAAAGAGGATATAGTGTTGCCTTCACTGTCACCTATAGGGAAGAATGCCATAGATTTAGCCACTAACTACCATCGTCCCATGTGAGTGTTCGAGTCTTGAGCTTCTTGGTATTCAGCTACCACGAGCACTAGATGGTTCAGGTAGCCTCAAATAGTACCGCACATACTGGGCTAAATTTAACCCCCTTTGTATCGAGTATTTGTGCAACTGGGGAATTATTTTCCATGGGTGGATAGATGGGTTTAAAGCTCCCTAAAAATTCAACTTCTATGTTTCAAGAATGTAAACTAACCATAGTGGCTTATTGGATGCCTACCCACAATGGTCCTAACCTGAACTATTAATTATCTTGTGGCTCCCGTGGGGAGATTTAATGAGTTCAATTAATGGTTACTTTTAAGGTGGCTTACTTTCCTTATGGTGTAGAAATTTATGTGAGAAAGTGTTCAGTCACAATGTTTGTAGAATGCAGGTATGTGATGATCCTTTACACTCCCTCCTAATTAAACCATGTTTTGATTGTTCCTTTCAAAAATTAAATGATACGCGGATAATGGGCCACTTACAATTTTTCCTATTTTAGACTAAATGTTGGACTAAATGGAGATGGAAAAATATCAAAAGAGAGCATTCACATGCATGCCTAGGGTCAGCAAGAGGTGCAATGGTGAAAAATATTACTTTCCTTCTTAGATAATTTGATCCTAGTCTCGGATCCTAATGCAAAATTTAAACTAAAATTAATGAAATAACTTAAAAATAACAAATGGAAACTAGTTAAGCATGCGTGGATATGGGCCACTTAATCCTTGCTAATTACCTATGTGTTTGGTGTATATTATCACTAAATAAGTTCATTCATATAGCATGGGTGGATTTTAGCCACTTGCTTGCCTCCTAATTAAACTATGTGAATTTGTGACAATAAACTAAAAATTAGAACTGTGTAAATAGATAAACTAAAGTGAAGCTAAACACATGATGTAATAGTAAAGGGACACCAAAACACCATGGTGGCAGATTTAATCTAGGCTGTGAGTCACTTTACACTTCAAAAAATGTTCCACTGGTTTCCGCACAGGATTTTTCTACACAGGCATGCAACCCTGCGAGTCTATCTGAGCTGAACGCACACAGACCGACGTGTATGTTTATGTTGAACATGTGTGGTTTTCCTGCACACAAAAATTCTAAAAATCCTCAACTGAATCTCTTCATAGAGGGTGAATGAGAGAATTTGAAGATGAGGAGAGTTCATCTTATAGCAGTTCTGAGAAAAAAATAGGTTCAGCAAAAGAAAAACCACTTAGCTTAAGAGGAAAAATAAGTGGAGTCGCCAATATTGTGTTGGTGTGTTTGGTACAAAAGTGTACGAAAAAAATTGGTGCTTGATAGGAGTGCTTTCTAACCTACAAGAAATGGTTACAGGGAAAAAAGAGTTGTTAGATGGTCAGTGGAAACATACTAAAATGTAGAAAAACTAGTTTATCGAACATATCATGCTACAAATAGGAAGAGGAAACAAACCAACAATAAAACATAAACACAAGCTCAATTGACTAAATGAGATAATAATCCAAACAGAGAAGGCATATCATTTTATTATCCACTCGTGGTAAAGAAGAAATAGAGCGTTACACACTTGTAGTGACTCCTTAGATCCATGGAGCTGTAATACTCAAACTAAGGAAGGATTTCCCCTTGAGCTGGTCTATAGGTCTCTCTCTTCTCCTCAAATGAGTGATTGGATTGTAGAAACTTGGTGCAATTCTCCTTAGGGATTGAGGTATGGGATGGCCAACAACTGAACCCCTTCACTCTATTGTTGCTTGGACAACACAGTGCTAGTTTTCTCATGGGAAATTTGGCCAGCATAATAATGTGTTCTCAATTTTTCTTCTCATGGTTTACTTTTATAGGAAAAAATCAAATCCTCTTCCCTCTCTTGGTACAATTATGGATAGTGAACCAAGAGTGGTGGTTGATTCCATTGTGTGCTCATTTGAGGTCTCAAGGTGGCTCTAGGCGGCTATCCTTGGGCGGCCTCAAGTGGAGAATTGTTTTCCTGAAGTATGCCAAGTGGTCCTGGATGGTGACCTTTGACCATACTGAGGACCGTGTGGCTTATTTAGGGAAAGCCGCGGTGACTAGTGCTACTATCAAAGAAAAATGCATGCGGAGCGCACTTTGCCTATGTCTTTTGTGCACAATTTGATAATTTTTCCTTTTGACCTTAGAGACTTTTAAATTTTCCATATTCTCTAATGTTTCCCAGACCTGTAAATCCTTATGCTTGACATTTCATGATGTCTTTTACTTGTCCAATTTTCCAGTGATAACACACGCGGTGCTTGCTTCAACCCATAAAGAGCTTTATGTAACTCACACACCTTGTCTTCTTGGCCTTCTATCTCACAAGTAGGAGGTTGCACAACATATACCTTCTCTTTTAGCACTCCATTCAAGAACGTTGATTTTACATCCTTTTGATACATTTTCCATTTTTGTTGCACAAAAATCAACAACACTATATTCACTGTCTCCATCCTCTCGACTAGAGCAAATGTTTATGCATACTTTCTTCCATGTTGCTACTTGTATCCTTTGAAAACTAGCCTTGCTTTATGCCTATCAATATTGCCTTCAATGTTGCTCTTGGTCTTATAGACCCACTGCACTCCAATGACTTCTTCTCCTCGTGGAAGGTCCACTAACTCCCGTGTGTTAATGTTTTCTATTACTCCTATTTCTTCATTCATTGTCGCAACCCATTTATCTTCTTTGACTACATCTTCAAAGTGTATTGGGTCATATACATGAAAAAATAATGTAAATAAAGAATTCAGACCAGGACTGAAGATGGGCTTGGTGTTGTGCTTGAAGTAGATGGAGTTGTGGATGTTTGTGGTGTGCTAGGAGAAGCACGTTCTTGGTTCCACAATGTTGTCCTATTATTTTTTTTCAATATAACATGTTGACTACTTTATTGAGCTTGTGTAGGTGGAAGAGGAGTCATCGTTGAGGAATTAAATGTTACGGTCAATTCCTCTTTGTCTTCATGAGGTATACATGTCTTCACACTGACTGTCTTCTCTAAACTTCCATCCCATGCTTCCTCTTCTCTGAACTAAACATATCTACTGATTATTACCTTATTGGTTGCTAGATTGTAAAGCTTGTATGCCTTGGATTCATCATTTTATCCACAAATATACATTTATCCCCCTTGATGTCCAAATTCTTCCTCAACTCATCCGAGACATGTGCATATGCCACACACCCAAACACTCTCATGTGAGTGACATATTTATTTCTTCCACTCCATGCTTCTTTGGGAACTATGTTCACAACACTTTTGGTTGGACATATATTAATGATATATGCTGCACAAGAGACATCTTCATTCCAATAATCATTTGGAAAATACTTCGCCTTCAACATTCTCCTTGCCATTTCCATGATGGTCATATTATTCCTTTCTGCGACACCATTTTGTTGAGGTGCATACCTTGTTGTTTGTGAATTCCATCCTCCCTGCAAAAACGTAGGAAGTCATTTGTGATGTATTCGCCACCTCTGTCAGTCCTCGACATTTTGATGTAGTGTCCACTTTGCTTCTCAACAAGAACTTTGTAGTGGCGGAAGTGCTGAAACACTTCACTTTTATGTTTTAGGAAATAGACCCATTTCTTCCTTGTGTTGTCATCTATGAAGGTCAAAATGTAATGGCTACCACCAATTTATGGTGTTTGCATTGGTCCAGATAAATCTGAGTGGACAATCTCCAAAGGTAACTTTGCTCTTATTGACTTTCTTGTTGGAAATTATTCTCTATGTTGTTTTCCAAAGATGCATCCTTTACATAAGTTGTTCGATTTTTCTATACATGGAAATCCCTTCACCATTCCTTTCCTATGCAACAAATTCAAACCTCCAAAGTTGAGATCACCAAATCTCAAATGGCATAGCCAATTTTCATCTTTAATTTTTTCTTTAAAGTTTTTTTGTGAGACAACTGCTAGATTTCCTTCATCCTTTTGTGAATTCATTGATAGTTGTGTTTGACCACCTTCTTCCTTCAAATATTATCTTAGCTTGAGAGGAAACATTCTATTGTTTTTCATATGAGATTTTTAATCAATTTTTTTCTTGCAGACTTATCCAAAATTGTGCACACATCATTTCTGAAAAACACATTGTAGCCCTTTTGCATGAGCTACCCAATTCTTATGAGGTTATGTTTCAAACCAAGGACAAAGTAAACATATGACACAAAATTATTTTCTCCCTTATTGGTAAGAATTTCAACTCTTCCTTTTCCCATGACCGAGACTTTTCTATCAGTCCTTAATGTCACTTAAGATTTCACACTATCATCTAGATTGGAAAACATTTCTATGTTTCCAATCATATGGTTGCTACACCTTGAATCTAAGAACCATACATCCCCTTGTTTCTCTTGTGCTACACTACAAGCCAAAAACATGCTACCATGGTTCTTATTTTCCCTTATGCAATTTTCACTACATTCATTTGCATAATGACCATACTTCTTACAATAATGACATTGAACTTGAGATTTATCATACCGCTGACTTTGTGCTTTATTCTCACTTGAGCCTTGACTTGGATTTTGATTATTGCCCCATCCACTTGAGCTTGAAAGAATGCTTCTTCCACCTATGTGTGGGCTTCTTCCTCTTCCTATGTAATTTGTTCTTCCTCGACCTCTACCTTGACCAAAAGAAACTTGTGTCTTGAAAGCATGCTCCAATGATGAGATTGATGCTTTGTTAAACCTATGCTCATGAGACATCAGTGATGCATGATGCTCATCCACTGAAAACTTTGATAGATATTTTGTCTCTTCTATTTCCACAACTATGACATCAAGTATTGCTGGCGAACTTCTCAGAATTTTCTCAACTATTCCTCTTTTCTCAAGTGTCTCACCATGAGACCTGATTTAGGTAACTATCCTAATTATATGTGTACAAAATGAGTCTACATTCTCACACTCTTTCATACAAATTGTCTCAAAATATCTTCTCAGCATTTATAGTTTTGTTGTCTTCACCTTTGCCATGCCTTGGTAGGTTGTCTGGAGGGTATCCCATGCTTACTTGGACTTTAATACTACTGCAATCCTTGGGAAGATACCTTCATGAACTACCTGAAAAATATAGAAGAGGGCTTTGGAGTCATTATTGTTGTTGTCCGTCAACAAATATCTTTCTACTTGTGTCAAAGCATTGTATGTTGTTGCATCTTCTCATTCTTGGAAACCATTCTCCACCAATTCCCAAACGTCTTGAGAAGAAAACAAAGCCTTCATTGTTATAGCCCAATAGTCATAATTTTTTTCATTAAACTGTTGTATTTGTGGATTATTCAAGCTTGTGCTTGTAGCAACCATTTTCACTATCTAAGAAAAAAACTTTCTCATTGTGTAAAACATTTCTCCCTGTGTAAAAAAATTATCATTGTTGGAGAATATGCTACACAAAAAATTTCAGTACGTCTTTTCACTCCTAAATTAAAGCACTTTCAGTAATGAAGGTTTAAACCCACTCTAGTACCATGTTAATAAAAATTTAAGATGGAGGAAATGCTTTTCCTCAACACAAAGAGTTCACACAGAGTTGTCGAAATTATTTTAACCAAGAAAACACAGTTGTGGAAGTTTACACAGAGTTGGAGAACTCACTTAATACATACCAGACAGTTGTAGAAATCAAATCATGAAGGTCTTCATTTTAATATAGGGTAGCATATATTAAAATCGTAAATATAGTGGATCAAATAAAACCAAACAATTTGTACTCACTGTGAAACAAAATAAAATAGAGTGTTGCGTTAATAACTATAAGTGAAAATTTGAGAACCATATCCCAACTAACCAAAATTTGTATTATAACTTCAAAACAATAAATAAATTCACATATGGAGGTTGTGGCTCTTTCATCAGTAAAAAAAAGTCTTACAAGATTAACATTCACCAAGGGTTGCAGAGTAACACAGTAAAACTTGTAAAAAAAAATTCATGCGCCCACCAAAATTTGCTCCACCATTTTCTCCTTCTTTTCCTTCCTGACTTTTAGTATGGGAAAAAATGGCTCACACCATACTCCATGAATTCTGGGTCAAGTTGTAAGCTATGAATTTCTTTCATCCATGTCCTCCAAATCTGAAGTAAATGCAGTCCCCAATTTTGGCATAATGAAGAAGTGTTTGCACCTCCCTCACACATCACCTTCGCTCAAAAAACAATTGGAGGCATTGTCGTAATTACTTACGACTTTGGTAATGCATTATCTATATACTCCCATATAACCACCCATTTAACACTGATTATTCTTGTTCCATATTCATCCTTCCCACCAACAGGATCTGTGAGCTACAGAAAATGACATAACTGGAAAAAATGATGTGATTGTCTGTAGGTGGAGGCAATGGCACAAAGATGCATGTCCCCTCTACCATGTTGAACCTCATAATGCCTTCTAGACTGTGTGAGAACAAGAAAGTATAGAAGAATCCAAGTCCATAAAAAAACTAAACCCCTGCCCTCTTTCATACTTAAATGTAATGTTAAATTCTCTTGGAAGGCTCCCACACTGTTCCAAACCTTCTCTCTAGAGTCGTAGATTTACACTATATACCGTGGCAGCATTCGGGGTCTGTGCACCACCACAACTTTGTACTCATCATTCCCTTCGTAGATGATGTCCATTAAATAATATTTTCTGAATTGCAAGTGTGAAACTGTGAGCCACTTCCCTGTGAAAGCATTGCAGACATAGATGGAGTTGGTGAAGATGCTACAAACCATGAATAGATCGGTTCCGGATGCAATGTATTGGAAGAGGGAGGGTTTTTGGGAAGTTGCACGTTATCTTTCTTCTAGAAATAAAAGAGATAAATGGGATCTCTTCTAACTATGTGTGAAGGAAGAGTACCTAAGGCAATAATGATCAGAGTCTATGGCAACTATCATTAGCAATGGATTATTTTTAGGAGGCATCTCAAGCCATTGTGCAGTAATAAATATGCTTTGTGAAAACAATTCTTTACATTTTTTTGCAGAAAGTAGAGAATATACAGAGATAATTTGTTGGTGGCCTTATTTCTAACATGAATCCACATAAATATTTTGGCTTATTTGGATTATATGAGATTCCAAAGTTTTCTCTACACCAAGGTGGTTTTGCAGGGCCTTCCTGATGTGCTAGGCTAATAAATCAATACTTTGGGGAGTATGAACCATAGGGACTATGTTATGAGATAAGAGTGTCCACATTTTGTGATGGTTGTGTGGGATTTTGTTAGTGTTTGTATGTATTCATACAACTCCATATAATTATCTACACCTAAGTTTAATTATTTGGATGATAGAAAATGTTGTAAACCAAAGTTCGGGGCCCACGAAATTTGTTTTTTGAAGTGAGGATATTGTTGTATTTTAAAAAATTTTCTAGGGGATACAAGAGGATATGATTTTGAAGGTTCCAATTCCATGGATCCTTTCCTATTAGGATGTTTTTTCCTCTTCCCAATTTCCATATTAGAACCTTTTGAATAATAGGAAAAGCTTAAATATTTTTTTACCAAATGGCAATGTCATTTTTGGACGACTTATTTAATGATCTAATCCATTCCAAGATGGATGAAGTGTTTGTGTGTGTGTGTATGTATATATATATATATATATATATATATCCTACTTTACATCTTAGACCTTTTTGAATAATAGTAAAATCTTAAATAATTGTATACGAAATGGCAATGTCTCTTTTGGAGGAATTTTTTATTGATCAAATCCATTCCAAGATGGATGAAGAGTGTGTGTGTGTGTGAGACATTACTTGTGACCAAAGCCCAATTCCAAGGGTGGAATTCCATAAACATTTTGTTGCAACTGCACTAGAGAACCATTTCATATTTTTTAGCCCCCATATTCATAATACTTCTAGGGTGGCTATTGAATTTTGTGTTGTGAGAGTAAAGTGATGCTTCTCACTCTTTCCTACCCATAGAAATCTTAGTGGGAGTTTTTTTATTTTGTGGAGAATACCCTTAGGGATACATGAAAAAAAATTGCAATAGACTGGAATGGCCTCAATCAGTAATTTTCACAATACAAGTCTCTTTGCATGGGAGAGCTATATGTTGCACTAACTTGTTATTCATTTTTCAATGTTTTCCAGGAGCCTGAACTTGCCAAATTTTTAGTAATTTTTGTATTTAAGTAATAAACCTATATGCTTTAACTTACCTTCTATATTGTGAGAATGGGTACAAACTATTTTCTCTAGACTTGAAACTTTATCCTCTCATAGACCGTTTTCATACAATGAGGATTTTCTATTGTTTATAACCATTTTAAAGGAAGTTGTAAAAGTTTTTAGGAGGTCCTTTAAATAGAGTATGTGGTATAAGTGCCCTTCTAAACATATTATGATGTCATCCACAAATAATAGGTGAGAGATGCAATAGTGATTATTAAAAGAGATGCCCTTTAAAATCTTCTCATGTTTTTCATTTAAGATGAGGATTTAATTGAGACATTCTAGGAAAAGGAGGAAAAGGAAAGGGGATAAGGGACATCCTTGTGTGACTCATATTTCTAGGTTAAATAAGGGTGAGGTGGGTACATTTATCAATAAAGTTAGATATGAGGAGTTGATACAACTATAATCCAATAAAGGAAGGGGGGTAAAAATATCAAATGTAACATTAATAGCCTAAGATAAAGCCAATTGACTCAATAAAAACGCTTTTGATAAATCTACCTTATATACGATTTACTAGAGATGCTTTCTATGGATGGTGTGTAGGCCTTCTTGTGCCAATCCAATTTCTTCATGCATTTTGAAACCTTCAAAGAACTTGAAATTATTAAGGGATATACCATGAGATAAAATAGGTCAAAGGAAAGTGGGAGTAATATTTTCTATGATCTCATAAAAGGAATCACATATGGATATAAGTTTGAATATTTTAAAATAATTCTTGCTATAAAATTTTGGAATAAGGGTTAAGAATGTTGAATTAAAGGATGTCGATATTTTTCCCTCATATCTACAATAATTTCAACTCTCAGAAGATCTTCACCAAGTAATTCAAAACATTATTTATAAATTTCAATGGGGAGACCATCTAACCTTGGGATTTTCCATTTTTGAAAGTTGTGCATAGCCCTCTCTAATTTATGCTTTGTAAATTCATCCATCATAGCATCATATTCATCTTGATCAACAAAATTAAGGAAAATGGTAGTAATATTTAGGATGTCCTCAAAATGTGTTCTGTAGTCTTGATTGAAAGCCCCCTTAAAATAATCTCATCCCTTAGATACAATAACTTGAAAGGTGGTGGATCCATCATTTCTTTCTAAAGTGCAAATAGCATTGATTGTTTTTCTATGATTGGTAATTATATGGAAGTAATTTTCATTATCATATCTAACCTGTAACTAAATGGATCTACTTTCCACTCTCTAATATTTATCTCTATAAAAAAGGATGTGTTTCCTTTTATTCTCCTTGTTTTTTACCATCGAAGTATTTTCATTAGACATGGATTCAGGGTCTTTGTCCTTGTATAAGTGAAGGAGTGAGTTCTCTATATCAAAAATGGTTCTATGGTCATATTCCCATTTTTTTCCCCATGAGAAAGTGGATATTTTTGCAATATTTAAGTTCCATTGAAATTTAATCAGGGGAGTCTCCATCGGGCTAGGATTATATGGATTGCAAGAATTTTTTATCATTTTTAAGGTAGAAGGGTCCTTGAGCCAATGCGGATTATGTTTTAAAGGATCAAGGGACCAAATGATGCTAGAACATAGGTAGTTTCTAACAACTAGCATGGTCAAATCCCACAAGAAGTGGGCAATGATGCAAAAGAGATGCAACATGGAATGACAATAACCTCGAAAATTTTGATGGCTTTCATACAATTGAGGAATGAATCCTTGGGAGGCCCAAATTTAAACTTTGGCTAATAGGTCCTTCAAAAAGTCTAAATAATCTTCAATCATTTCCATGAAAACCGAATGTGAAAGCAACCAAAAAAAATACAAGGGACAAGAGTGTGAAAGGAAACCAATAAAGCAAAGGGAACATTGAGAAAGTTAGCTATGCAACCTATGGCTACCACCCTAAACTGAAACTAGATTACAACCTTTCAAAAGCGTTTAATGAATAAAAACGAGAATGGACCATGTAAAATTGTGGTTTTTGGAAGTAGAAGTATATAGAAGGAAAGAGATGCGTCCTAAGTCGAAGTGTTTATTGAATAAAAACGATGATGGACAATGTAAAATTATGCTTTTTTTGAAATTAGAAGACACGCATTTATATTTTAGGACATTTTTCAGAAATAAAAGTAAGACTTGCATTTATGTTTTACAACATTTTTGTACATAATAATTACCTGTGTAGCTATTAATGATTTTTTTTTATCAAAATGACTGAAAAAATCAATAATATTTTGTTATTATTTTGTTAATAAAATTCCATTTTTTAAACGTTAATAAAATTCCATTTTTTAAATATATTAATGTTTATGCTTAATTAATATTATTATTATTTTTAATAGTTTTAAATAATTATTAATTTGGATTATTTTGGTGATTGAGACAAATGATTAGGATTATCCTCAAATAAGGTTATTTTCTAGAAATAATATGATGAATATTGATTTAATGAATGGAATGGGTATATTTCTTCTATAAAATGAATATATAAAACAAATCTTTTTAAATAGTTAAATTTATTAAATAAAAAAAAATGTATTTTATATTTTATAAAGAAATAAAAATATTGTGTACAATTTAGAAGAAGAAAATATTTTAGAAATTGAAAACATAAAAATTATAAAAATAAATGTTTTTTAATTAAAATTATAGCAGGCATTTAATTTTTAATAATAATATTAATATCTAGACAAGTGTGACAACTTCATTAAAGTTAACTAGTGTGAACTAGTTAAAAGACAATTCAAATAATTATTGTTGTTTAATTTTATTTTTTTTCTAATTAATTAATTAGGAATCATTAATTAGTGGAAGGAAAAAAGTATTTAAAATATATAAATATACATAAAGCTGATGATAAAAATGATTCCAAGAATTGGAGGTGGTTGGGGACAGTTGGGAGACAATTACCTACTTCTCTGAGGATAAAAATGGATCCCAGAGGAGGAGTAGGGGTTCTGTGCTAGTAAGAAAAAAGTTGAGGATTTTCCAGAGATGGTGGTGACCAGTGGAAAATAACTCAGGAAAACCTGAGAAACTAGAATTTTTGAAATTGACTGAATTGGCTATCCTGAGGTTACAATAGAAAGTGAGTTCCACTATTAACCTGGGCCATCCAAAATCTAGAGCTAGGGGGCAAGTAGAGGACACAATCGCCTCACTTGATGGTTGGGAGGACCACATATTAAACCAGAATAATCCAGATAAGCACACATAGTTAATTTGCATTCTACTTATATATATATATGAATATTGCAGTGTTAACTGTTGCAGGTGATGTATCCAATTACAGTAAAAAAATATTGTTTCTATAAATACTTGGTAAATATTTCTATGCTAAAAGAAAGGTACATTTGAAATGCATAGATAAACATATATGGCATGTGTACAGTAAATGACCACGGATTTTTCGTGAAGCTATTTAAAACAAGTAGTATATGAATCTGCAGATTAAGAGTTTATGTATCTACAGACAATATTTATTTACAGTTGCAATGGAATTCAAAAGAGAATCTGTGATTTATTGAATAAAAGAAAATATATATGTTTCTTAATACTAGATTCTTACAACTCCTTTATATGCATTCTAATTTCTGTGGCGAAAAATAAGAACTTGCAGTCTCGAGGTGAAGAAAAGCCCTACCCAAGACGTTATGTTCGACTTATTGATAAACACTATAAACAAAATTTCGGAAAGGATGGTCCAGTCACCGAGAATAGGTTGAAAATAGTAGGAATGTTGAAGAACATTATGTAAAGAATCTTTGTGGTAACGTAATATCAAGAAAATGAGAAACATAAACCATCGAAAGTGAAAGTTATGTAATACTTTATTTCTAGATGTGTTAAACAGAAAATAAAATATACAGGACAAACACTGTAAAAATCATTATAACATAAACTGTGAAAGAAAATTTGACCAAACAAACAACTATTATTTAAATTAAGTTCCGCACCAAACTATAGAGAAGGAAACAACAATTTTCTTAACAAAACAAATATTGTAATTTTGCATATGTGGAAACATAAACCTCTACAGATGGAACATTTAAGTGAAAGAAACCCATAAGAGAAATGTTTATCATGCATAGCGAAGAGATCTTTAAATTTCCGAAATGGAGGGATAATTATATATATGCGAGTTACAGTCCAAAAGATAAACGCGGTAGCATTCAGTCGAACCGAACAAGAATTAATAGTTAGAAGAAAAGTAAGTCAACTAAACCCTTTCTCTCCCAATATAAATATTCTGATATAAACATTATAGGCTTACTTTCAAATGTTGTTCCAAAAACTAAATCATTAACATCGTCTTTCAAAATCATTTGCGGTCATAAACTGAAGGACTCTACTATAGGGTTTGCGCACTCTACAAATACCATTCATTTACGCAAAGAAATTCCTACACTAGAAGATTTGATAGGAAAACTAGAGCCAGAGAGCTATAGCTCCCATTGGCTAGGGTACCTGTAAAGCAAAGGAGAAGAGGTGTATCACCCGTGGCTATAAAGTACAGTGGTTCCAATCTGGTGAATACTCGGCCACGGGGTTGGGGTCGATACTACTAACCTGTAGAGAAGAATAAAAAGGCACAAGGGTAAGTTGCCAGTGCTAAATAAAAAGAATTAAAACCTAGTAACAGTAAACCAAAATCATTGTGATAAGACAAGAATAGATATGGAGAAATTACCTATAAGAAGAAATTCAATGCAGATGCTCTGTAAAAAGACCAGTGAGGTAATACATTAAAATTCTAAAACAAACATTGAAACCCTTATTATCTTCGTAATGAGAACAATGTCACATGAAATATTTTAGAAATGAGTTGCAAGTACAAGCTCTCACCTATTGGCGCGCTCCGAGACGAGAAGCTCCTGTTGAAAATGAGAAAATCCTCATGGCGAAAGGAAGAATGAGTTTCACGCAGCGGAGGAGCACCTTCAATCATCTCAGAGGAGTATTCTGCGATATCTCCACATAGCTAATGACCAAACAGCAGAACCCTTGAAGAAAAATTCACAGAATAACTCTATACAGTCGGCAGGCTGAGCTAAAAGAATTTTGAGATGGAGATCCCAAGAAATCTTAGGGTCAGTGAAGTCCAGTTCAATCTCCTGCCAATGCAACACAACCATTGATTAACCCACAGATCAACGGTGAGGATTGAGGAGGTACCATCGAAAAGTGTGAAGGATCCAAAGTTATCCATCAGTTGTAGAAGGGAATTAATAGCCATGTACTGTGGCCTTAATCTGAGTTGATAAGCCATCTAACTGAACTTAATAAAAAATTCCAAGTGGAGTTTTAAATATGAAATATCATATAGTATTAAAACTGTTAATTTTTCAACCAAAGAAAATCATACGAATAATGTTTAACTCTGCGAAGAAATATACGTATTATTTATGGTTATATTATAGTTAAGTGAAACAAAGTAATATGTGTGGTATATAATATATAACTATGGTTCAACCGCCCTGTCCATTGTATTCGAATGAAAATCCTAACCGATATTTAAGTTAATACTTCGAAAAAGAAAATAAAGAGGTAAGCAATTTTTTTTTTACTGTGTAACTATTTTTGGAGTAGGATGTTACAAGTGGTATTAGAGCAGCATTCATAAGCTGGGACCCTCAGGGTCAACTAACGATGAAGTTGTGTGTAAATGATGCACAGAGAAAAAATAATTTGGCCTTATAGCAGAAAACACTATGAGAAGAGGAACTCTGATGTAGCCCCCTCAAGACACAGGGTAACCCCAAGTTCAATCAGTGATGAACCCAGAGATGTGGGTCTAACTAAGTGTTGAACAACAGTAGAAAACTAGTAGGCTGTTAGAAGAATAACAACACCACACTAGTTTCCTGTTGAATACTGTCCAACAGCTACAGGAGGAGATGGTGCGAGTTCGAAAAGATAATGAGCGCTTACTGCAAGACCAGGAAAAGATTTTAAAAAGTATGTTAGGTAAACAAAACCAGGAGATGGAACACCCCGGTACTGATAGAGGTATGCAGGAATAAAATGAGCAGCAATCAGGAAAGAATACTTCTGAAAGGGCAGAAAGGAGCCCCTCTCAGCAAAGTAAGAATAAAAATCCTAATGAGGCAGAATCTGGCAACTTGTTTGATCCGCAAGAAGTCAAGAGACAGAAAGTAGAACTTCAAGGAGAATTTCGTAAAATAAAACCACCAACATTTGATGGTGAGGCTGAGGAGGTGGTAGAGGCATGGTTAATAAATATGAATAAATATTTTCAGGTGTATGAATATAATAGCAACCTGAAGGTCAGATTAGAAATATACCAACTAAGAGAGAAAGCTACTCTGTGGTGGGAGGAGGTGAAGAATATACGTAGTATTGAAGAACAAGATGTCACCTGGGAATCATTTTAGCAATACTTCAAGGACAAGTACCTGACTGAAAGATTTTATGACGAAAAGGCTAAAGAATTTCATGATCTAAAGCTGGGATAGATGACCATGGATGATCATATTACTAATTTTACCTCCTTGCTGTGCTATGTTCCGTATCTTCAAGAAGAGAAAGCTAAGGTGTAGAGATTTCTGAGCAATTTTCCAACACACATGAAAGAAAGAATAGAATTTGTAAATCCTAAGACTATGGATGAAGCCATTCATAACGCTCGAATGTGCTATCAATGGTCCAAGGTGAAAGGGGAGGTTGGCAGGACTTGGCAGCCAAAGAAAGGACAAAGAAGTAATTGAAATTTCAAGGGTGCTAAAAGTCGCAACTTTAAGAATTTTGCACAAAATCTTAGCAGCAAATATTTTGGCAGAAATCATCAGAGGACTAGATGGCCAGCAAACGAAAAGCCTACAGAAGCATCCACCAATCCTGATCAAGGGCATGTAACCAAGCCACCTTTACAATGCTCGGGTTGTGGTGAAGCGCATTATTACAAAAACTGCCCACAACGAATAAAAAATGATACAATGGAAAATCTGCAGGAAGCTTATACAGTGGGTGATGTAGAGCATAACATACCCCACATCAATGCAACTTTGGAAGATCGGCAGGCCGATTATCAGCCCACAATGATTGAATTAGAAGGTAAATTACTAACTAAACCTATTTCTATTTTGGTAGATCCTGGAGCAAGTTTGAGCTATGTTAGCCCCAAAATAGTGGAAATATGTAATTTGAAAGAACAAAAATTTAAGAATTCATGGTTAGAACAGCTAGCTTCCGAAGAAAAATGAAAAGTAACTACCAAGATTCCAAATTGTATTCTGGAAATTTCAGAATAGCAGTTACAAGTAGATCTGAATATTCTACCATTGGGATCATACGATGTGCTATTAGGCATGGATTGGTTAGAAAAGCATTGGACCTTAGTAAAAAAAATATTATCTACTACAGAATGCAGGATGGCATGCGAAAAGAGATTCAAGGAATCAAAAATCCATTGCAGTTACGCCCAATCACAACATCCCAAATGAGTAAGTGTATAAGAAAAGGATGCTAGTTGTATGCAATTCAGGTAGGGTATGCAGATTTTAAGGAAAAATTACCATTAATGGAAGATATACTAGTGGTGCAGGAATTTATGGATGTGTTTCCAGCAAATATTCCTGGTTTACCACCAAGGAGGGATATTGATTTCACCATAGAGTTGTTGCCGAGAGCTTCCCCTATGTCAAGGGCTCCTTACAGAATGACTGTGTCAGAACTAACTGAACTAAAAATGTAGTTACAAGAACTGTTGGACAAAGGTTACATTCGTCCAAGTGTTTCCCCGTGGGGAGCACCAGTCCTATTTGTTAAAAATAAAAATGGGACCATGCGAATGTGCATGGACTACAGACAGCTCAATAAGTTAACTGTAAAAAACAAGTACCCCCTACCAAGAATTGATGATTTATTTGATCAGGTAAAAGGGGCTACGGTGTTTTCTAAGATATATTTAAGATCCGGATATCATCATGTTCGAATTAAGGATGAATACATTTGTAAGAGAACATTTCGTACCAGGTGTGGACATTATGAATTTGTGGTGTTACCCTTTGGACTGATGAATGCACCAACAACCTTTATGAGGTTAATGCATGGAATCTTTCATCCTTTCCTGGATAATTTCATACTTATTTTTATAGATGATATTCTAATATATTCTAAAAATCAAGAAGAGCATAAGGAATATTTGAGAATTGTCCCAGATATGCTAAGAAAGCATCAGTTGTACGCTAAGTACAGTAATTGCGATTTCTTTAAAACATAAATCCAATATCTAGGCCGTGTTATTTCAGCTGAAGGGATAGCTGTTGATCCCAAAAATATCAAAACTATTATGGAATGGCGAGTACCCCAGAATTTGGCCGACATTAAATCTTTCATTGGATTAGCTGGTTATTACAGAAGATTTTTTGAAGGATTTTCTAGAATTGCTCTTCCTATACATCTCTACAGAGGAAAGGAAAAATTTTCAAATGGAAAATAGAATGTCAGAACATATTTGAAAAGCTGAAACAACTTTTGACTACCCCACCTATGTTGAGGGTAGCTGATCCTAATAAAGAATATTAGGTTTTTTCTGACGCAAGTAAAGAAGGTGTTGGGGTAGTCTTATCCCAGGAAGGCAAAGTGGTAGCATATGAATCAAGGAAACTGAAAGACCATGAAAAAAGATATTCTGTATATGATTTGGAACTTACAGCAGTGGTACATGCACTCTGTGTATGGAGGCATTAGTTGTTAGGAAAAAAGTTTGTACTTAGAACGGATCATAGTAGCTTGACCAGTTACTTCAAGCAAGCAGATTAAAACTCCAGATAGGAAAAATGGAATGCCTTTCTAAGTGAATTTGATATGGACATTCAACATGTAAAGGGAAAGGAAAATCGAGTAGCAGATGCCTTGAGTATAAATTTACACGATATTTATGATTTTTATTATAATTGGTTAGAAAATCAATTTTTAGAACAGTTAAAGGAAGAGGCGCAGAAAGATCCAGAATACAAATTTCTATGGCAACATATGGAAGAAAATATGAAGCAAGGTAGTATGTCTGAGTATAGAAAGAACGAAGAGAAGATGCTGACCTTCCAAGGAAATATATATGTACCTAGCCGTATAGCTCTGAAGGAGATGATATTGAATGAATTTCATCACAGCAATTACACAGGTCATCCAGGTTACCAGAAGATGTTGAACATGATTAGAAAGGTATTTTCCTAGCCTCGCATGTGTAATAATATTGCTGAATATTTAAGAAAATTCTTAGAGTGTCAACAGGTAAAGGTGGAGCATCAACATCCTGCAGGACTATTGCAGCCCATACCAATACCTGAATGGAAGTTGGAGGTTATCTCCTTGGATTTCATTACAGGTTTACCATGAAAAAAAAATGAAATTATTCTATCATGGTAGTGGTAGATCGATTGAGTAAATCTGCACATTTTATACCCGTACAGTCTACCTACAAGACGATACAGATAGCTGACATATTTATGAAGGAAATTTTCAGATTGCATGGAATTCCAAAAACCGTGATTTTAGACCGAGATGTCAAGTTCACATCTGCATTTTGGAAAAATTTGTTTACCAGTCTGGGAACGTAGATAAACTTCATCATAGCTTATCATCTCCAGACCGACGAACAAATGGAACGGGTAAATCAAGTATTGGAAGACATGCTGCACATGTATGTGATGCACCAGCCAACTAAATGGGAGGATTATTTCCATCTTGTTGAGTTTTCTTGGAATAACGATTATCAAGAATCTCTGAAAATGAGCCCCTTCGAGGCATTATATGGGAGGCAGGGTTGCACACCTATAAATTGGAGCAACCCTGAGACAAAACTAATGTTGGGACCCAAGATGCTTGCTAAAATGGAAGCAGAGGTGAGAAAAATAAGACAAAATCTTAAGGCTACACAAGATCGACAGAAGCTCTATGCAGATAGAAAAAGGTCTTATCGTGAGTTCGCAATAGGAGATCATGTGTACGTAAGGATTAAGCCAAAAAGGAGTACTTTGTAGTGGGTCGCTTGTGCCAAATTGGCTCCTAGACTCTATGGACCCTTTGAAATTTTGGAAAGGGTAGGACCTGTAGCTTATCGGCTAGCATTACCTAGCCATATCTGAGTACACAATGTATTTCATGTGTCTCTATTGAAGCGTTATGTATATGATGAAAAACATATGATACATTGGCAAAATATTCAGGTAGGATAGGAATGATAATCCTAACTTGAGATATGAGTATATTTGTTTTGTATTGATTTGGAACATTACTTTTTTCAGGTAGAGCTAGACAGTGAGATCCTGGTCAAGCCGCAACACATACTTGACCGAAGAGAAATTGTACTCCACAAATGAGTAGCCGTCCAGGTTAAAGTGAAATGGAAGCACTTCAGACCGGATGAGGCTACTTGGGAGGACAAAAAATTCATGCAAGAAGTTTACTCGAAGCTCTTTGCATAGCGAGAATGAAACATCAAGGAAGGTATTACTTCCAAGGGGGGAAGTTGTGACAACTTCATTAAAGTTAACTAGTGTTAACTAGTTAAAAGAAAATTCGTTTATTATTGTTAGGAAGAAAGACTCAAATAATTACTGTTGTTTAAAAGTTTTTGTCCTTTTTTTTTCTAATTAATTAATTAGGAATAATTAATTAATGGAAGGAGAAAGTCTTTAAAATATATAAATATACATAAAGCTGATGGTAAAAATGTTTCCAAGAATTGGAGGTGGCTGGGGACAGTTGGAAGATAGTTACCTACTTCTCTGAGGATAAAAATGGATCTCAGAGGAGGAGTAGTGGTTTTGTGCTAGTAAGAAAAAGGTTGAGGATTTTCCAGAGCTAGTGGTGACTAGTGTAAAACAACTCAAGAAAACCTCAGAAACTAGACTTTCTGAAATTGACTGGATTGGCTATCCTAAGGTCACAGCAGAAAGTGAGTTCCATTGTTAACCCAGGTCATCCAAAATCTCGAGCTAGGGGGAAAGTAGAGGATGTAATCGCCTCACTTGATGGTTCGGAGGACCAAAACTTAAACCAAAATAATCTAGATAAGTACAAATAGTTAATTTTCATTCTACTTATATATATATATATATATATATATGAATATTGTAGTGTTAACTGTTGCAGGTGTTGTATCCAGTTACAGTAAAAAAATATTGTTTCTGTAAATACTTGGTAAATATTTCTATGCGAAAATAAAGGTACATTTGAAATGCATAGATAAACATATATGGCATGTGTATAGTAAATGACCATGGATTTTTCGTGAAGCTATTTAAAACAAATAGTATATGAATCTGCAGATTAAGAGTTTATGTATCTACAGATAATAATTATTTACAGTTGCAATGGAATTTAAAAGAGAATTCTGTGAGTTATTGAATAACGGATAAGATAGATGTTTCTTAATACTATATTCTTACAACTCTTTTATATGCATTCTAAGTTCTGTGGCGAAAAATTAGAACTTATAGCCTCGGGTTGAGGAAAAGCCCTACCCAAGACGTTCTGTTCAACTTATTGATAAACACTATACACATACTTTCAGAAACCATGGTTCGGTCACCGAGAATAGGTTGAACATCGCTGGAATGTTAAAGAACATTATGTAAAGAATCTATGTGGTAACGTAATATCAAGAAAAAGAGAAAAATAAAACACGAAAGTGAAAGTTGTGTAATACTTTATTTCTAGATGTATTAAACAGAAAATAAAATATACGGGGCAAACCCTATAAAAATCATTATAACATAAACTATGAAAGAAAATTTGACCAAACAAACAACTATTATTTAAATGAAGTTCCACACCAAACTGTAGAGAAGGAAACAATAGTTTTCTTAACAAAACAAATACTGTAATTTTGCATATGTGGAAACATAAACCTCTACAAATGGAAAATTTAAGCGAAAGAAACCCATAAGAGAAATGCTTATATTGCATAGTGAAGAACTCTTTAAATTTCAGAAATGGAGGAATCATTATGTATATGCGAGTTATACTCCAAAAGATAAACG
Source organism: Pinus albicaulis (assembly GCA_034641835.2). Lineage (NCBI taxonomy): Eukaryota > Viridiplantae > Streptophyta > Pinopsida > Pinales > Pinaceae > Pinus > Pinus albicaulis. The sequence continues at coordinate 601,442,880 of CM076575.1, read as the reverse complement.
CAGTAGCATTCGGTCGAACTGAACAAGAATTAACAATTAGAAGAAAAGTAAGTCAACTAAACCCTTTCTCACCCGATAAAAAGATTCTGATATAAACATTACAGGTTTACTTTCAAATTTTGTTCCAAAAAATAAATCATTAACATCGTGTTTCAAGACCATTTGCGGTCATAAACTGAAGGAATCTACTATAGGGTTTATGCCCTCTATAAATACCATTCATTTACGCAAATAAATTCATACACTAGAATATTTGACGGGAAAACCAGAGCCAAAGAGTTGTAGCTCCCATTGGCCAGGGTACTTGTAAAGCAAAGGAGAAGCAATTTATCAGCCATGGTTGTAAAGTAAAATGGTTCCAATCTGGTGAATACTCGGCCACGGGGTTGGGGTTGATACTGCTAACCTATAGATAAGAGTAAAAATGCACAAGGGTAACTTGCCAGTGCTAAATAAAAAGAATGAAAAACTAGTAGCAGTAAAACAATATCATTGTGATAAGAAAATAATAAATATGGAGAAATTACCTGTAAGAAGAAATTCAATGCGGATGCTTTGTAAAAAGACCAGTGATGTAATACATTAAAAGTCTAAAACAAACATTGAAACTGTTATTATCTCTGTAATGAGAAAAAAGTCACATTAAATATTTTAGAAATGAGTTGCAGGTCCAAGCTCTCACTTGTTGGCGCGCTAGGACGAGAACCTCTTGTTGAAAATGATAAAATCCTCATTGTGAAAGGAAGAATGAGTTTCACACAGCAGAGCAGAACCTTCAATCATCTCGGAGGAGTAGTATGCTATATCCCCACACAGCTAATGACCAGACAACAGAACCCTTGAAGAAAAATTCACAGAATAACTCTACACAGTCGGCAGGTTGAGCTAAAAGAGTTTTGGTACGGAGAACCCAAGAAATCCTAGGGTCATTGAAGTCCAGTTCAATCTCCCACCAATGCAACACAACCATTTATTAACCCACAGATCAACGGCGAGGATTGAGGAGGTACCATCGAAAAGTGCGAAGGATCCAAAGTTATCCGGCAGCTGTCGAAGGGAATTAATAGCCATGTGTTGTGGCATTAATCCGAGTTGAAAAGCCAGCTAACTGAACTTAATAACAAATGCCAAGTGGAGTTTTAAATATGAAATATCGTATAGTATTAAAACCGTTAAGTTTTTCAACCAAAGAAAATCATACGAATAATGTTTAACTCTATGAAGAAATCTATGTATTATTTATGGTTATATTATAGTTTAAGCGAAACAAAGTAATATGTGTGGTATAGAATATATAACTATGGGTCAACAACCCTATCCATTGTATTCGAATGAAAATCATAATCGATATTCAAGTTAATAGTTCGAAAAAGAAAATAAAGAGGTAATCAATTTTTTTTTAATGTGTAACTATTTTTGAAGTAGAATGTTACAACAAAGTATATAAAATAAATTTTTATTAGTATCTTAAAAAATTAGTTTATATTAATTTGTATCACAAAATATTAATAACAAAGGTACATAATAATTTTACTATTATATATTGTCAAAGATAACTAATAAAATAACAACAATTAGAACTACACTATTATTATTATTAAGTAAAACTATAGCACAAATGCAAGCGCATTTAATTATATTGCAAGCACATTTGATTATATTATTGGAAAGGAGAAAACACTTGAATTGATGGTTGTGAATGTTGTATTACTCACGTTGAGAGAAGAAAATGCCCATTATATTCTTGGGAAAGACTATAACTTCCTCATTGCACTTTTCTAATAATTTTAATTAACTTTAATTTAGGTAATTTAGAAAAATCATTATTATTTTCTTTATCTCAATTAAATTTATATATATTGTATTACATTTTTAATAATTATGTGATTAATACAATATATTTTTAATAGTTATTAAAAAAATTAAGTTTTAGAAACAATTTCATTTTTATTAATATTCAATATATGAATTTCTATCGTAATGATCTTAGTTGATTTTATATTAAATAAATATGCTATCAAATAAACTATAGCATATTGATAACATTTTTACATGATATTATAATAATAATTAAATAAAAGAGACATTTAAAAAATCCAAGTCAATGAAATCAAAATATTATAGAAAGTTTCTAAACCAAATATTCCAAAAAGGGAAGCATTTTATTTTTACATTTTAATTATATAAGTGTGAAAAATACTAATAATCATAATTCAAAAAAATTAAAACATTTTAAAATTTAAGCTTATTTATATTATTTTATTATTATTTAATTTTATAAAATTTAAATTATCTAACACGATGAGTGGGTTTGATCGTTAAAATTATGTGTTTTTTAAGAAGTTATATGATTTAATTTCATCAATATAATAGGTAAAGTTTGGTCATCAAATAGTTGCATTGAGGTAGATGCTTTGTCCGAAACTTTTATACACCAATCTAATATTTTATAGTAGATTTTGAGAATACAATTTCATATACTAATTTAATTTTTTAATTATAAGTTTCAAATTTAATTATTATTTTTATTTTTAATAATAATTTAATTTTTAGTAATTTTAATTTTGAAAATTTGATTTATTAGCTTTGGCAACGAAATAAATGCTTAAAAAAAAATTGCTGGTTTTTTTTTCGTTTTTTAGATATGGTGAAACAAATTAGGCTCAACATTAAATTTAATGACTACTATAATACAAAAATATATACAACTACCTTTTCCTTAAATCCGTGTACTCCTTTGACCTTATTAGATCCAGAAAAGTGTCTCATTAAATTGTCTTGATCAATGAGTTGGATGAACTTCACAAGGATTCCATGCACCAAAAAACAATGATACAACATCAAATAGCTCGGTGGCATAAAATTTTCATTAATAAGAAGAAATAAAAAGCTTGATACTAGGCCTCACTATTTGACTCCAAGTTTAGGGATTTTAGGGGATATTTCCATACTAGATGGCTTAGGCCCTATGAGATTGATACTATATGTTGTACAAATCAGCCCCTCCATTTGAATCTTGGTCATAGTCTCTTTTTCCTTTCACCGCTGCCCCTTCCCGCATCGGAAATACATTGAAAAAGGGCTAAAGTCCACTTTGAAAGATTACATAAGGTTTAGCCCCTTTTCCTCCTAGCTCCGCGCCTCCTTTTGCATATAACCAAGCGTTGCCCCTTTGAGTGTTTATCGCAGATCTCATAATCGCGCCATCGCATGTCCGCCTCATCGCAAAAGCGTAGTTTCTCGCGCGCGCTATCCCCCACCATCGCATCTTTCACTTTTGCGATCTGCGCTCGACTGACCACGCCCATCGCATAGCGCAGAGCGCGGAATTTTGGTTATCCCCTTCTTCTTCCATCGCATTTTCTCCTCTTGCGATTTTGCGAAATGCGCTCCGGGTCCCACTTCTAAAACCTTTGGTTTATTGTTTTGTTATGTTTTCCCTTTGTAACTTCCTAAAAGTCAATTTTCAAAGTCTTTATACCGCCAGCATTCCTCTGCCACGCATCGCATAGCGCAGAGCGCGGAATTTTGGTTATCCCCTTCTTCTTCCATCGCATTCTCTCCTCTTGCGATTTTGCGAAATGCCCTCCGGGTCCCACTTCTAAAACCTTTGGTTCATTATTTTGTTATGTTTTCCCTTTGTAACTTCCTAAAAGTCAATTTTCAAAGTCCTTATACCGTCGGCATGCCTCCGCCACATCTCGTCATTTGCCTACGTGTCACCCCCGTCTCCTCCATTAGTCTCATACTTCGGTTATGTTTCGCGTCACTGTGTTCTGTTTGAAGGCTTCGCCCCGCGTCGTCCCATCATCCTCTCAAATCCATGCCACCACTCCTGTTAGTTCCGTTTTGTCCACCATCTCTGTCATCAGTTTTATTCAGCAGGCTTTTGGTTTTGCAGGGACTCCTGATGGGAGAAAAATTGGCGGAAAGGATCCCGGAGTCACTATGATGTGATCGCCATTAAAGAAGGGTACTTCGATCTACAGAACTCTCCAGAGAAAAACAAGAAGGCACATTTGAGGCAGATGAAAACATTAACGCAGCTTCAGATCATTAATGAAGAAGCAATAAATTCAGTGTCCAGATTGATAAAGGTTTCAAGTTTAAATTCAGAATCCGAAGATCGAAAGTACCATGCATGGGAACGGGCGCCTCAAGGTTTTATTGCCGCAGATCTTCTTCCTCCAGAAAACAGCCGAATGTTTACATATTTTATTATTTATATCTTGCATATAAACAGTTTTTCATTTCCAGTATTCATTTCCAGAAATAAATTGTAAAGTACAGTTAATTATGTTCAGTCGTTTCACAGTGTGGGCGCGAATGTTTTCCGCCATTTGATTCAAAAATAAGTTATTGAATGCTCTCTATCTACCGCCTCCTCTAGAATTCTCTATTGAGTCTATAAAAGCTAAAAGAAAAGACATTGTAAGGGTTCCAGATTTCTATCAACAAACTGTGCAGCGAAAAGACTTCTGTA